>JARYHS010012438.1:0-10564 GCA_031002005.1 Vandiemenella viatica
AAATCCGGGCAAATTTATCATTAATGTTAATACATGGTAGCAAAATTTCAAAGCAATGCCCACAGGTACAATTAACAGTTATCAAAAAGCAAACAAATGAAATTTACTTTTAAATTAAGCTCTAAATTAATATACCTGAAAGAATGGCATGTAAAAGCATTAAACATTCCAAGTTATGATGACCTCAGACATAGTTATCATAATGATGTAGTTTTACAATGAAAATAACCAAAGGCGTCACAAATGGAACAAATATGCCATTCGAAAAATAACTCATATAGTTCTGGCAAATTATGCCGCTAGCTCAGTGGAATTTTTATCTACAAAGTCAGAACATGGATCTGTCTTTTCAAAGACGCTTAAGGGTTCCTATCAGTTACATGGAATACACCATCAGATGGCCTAGTTGCAACACTTTACGATTGTAGCTCTGCGACTGGATTCGGCGATGATCGGAGATGGGCCCACAATACGTGAGACCCGTGACTCACAAGGCAGTTGCAACCATACTCCAGCATTTGGCTAAGAATGCGAGTTGGCAGCGTGATACTTCCACCACAAATCGCACCTCCGGAACCTCGTCCCGCAACCGAAATCAGCAACAGTGTCCAGCTATCCAGGTACAGAATCAGCTCCAGAATGAATCTGCAGCGTCTTCCATTACGCACGTAAACCCTTACCCCGCCTTTGCCGTCTCGAAGATCATGTTTAACAGAAAAATCCCAGAATTTAAGTAATGGGCTCACTGGGATAGGTGCGTGGCTTAGCATCCTGATGTCACGCGATTCTGTGGACATTTTGTTCGTCCTCGGCGATTCCCGCGTGAGGACCACGCCGTTCGGCATGATTCGATAAACATCGTGGGATGACGCTTTGTTCAGGTGGTGGATATTCTCCGTTATGTGCAGCGACCTCTTGTTGACTGCCATTCCTGTGGGACCTCTCATTCACAGTTCCTGGACGTCGCCTCAAGTAAAACCCCACCCAATGCCTTTTGTTGGCTGGCGGCATCCAGTCGCCAGCAGGCAACTGTTTCCTTCTGGCCATTGACTCTTAGGAAGGACACGAGTCTTCCCAAGCATAGACAGCTCAATAAATGTTTTATATTTATTGTACGATGATAAACTGAATATTTACTATTGGCATCATAATCTTTCTCACTTGGAATTTTGCGTATGTTATAAAGAAATTATCAAAAAATGTATGCGATCGCCCAAGCTTTATGAAAATCTGTCTAATATTATCATTTACATAATAAAATGCATCCTAGAATATGGCGTAAAGTGTCACATTATAAACTCCAGAATATTTTATTCTAATAGTTGTCCACTGCTACTTACGAGAGTAATCTTGAAAGTTATCGATCTCGACTTCAGACGGCGTTCTGTGTTGTAATGACGTGATATAGCTAATTGTAATAAGTTTATATTTTTGTTTATACACAGTTTTGATCACCAAATTTTCCCGGTATTTCACGCAAAGCATTTTGCCGGTAGTCTCGCCACCTCTAGCTGAGACTGAGGACTTTACCTACTTTTCTTGTATATCTTCAGAAAATGTATTTCCATGTACAGAGATTGTGTGTGAATGTACTATAGCCGGATCAAACAACAAGATACAAACATTCCTGTATTAACACCCACATTTTTTGAATTTAATTATTTTGCGAAACACTCATACATGCGATCAGGATATTTCATTAATGAGTCTCCATTAGCATAACTTCTGTTTCGATGCTATCGTGAAATTTCCGTTTCGATGAAACCTAATACAGTATCAACAATCTGTGCCTTAGGAAAAAAAGGACCGGTCGTTCTGCAAACAGTCCCCGTCACATCACTCGACACGAAGAGAAGAAAATGTGTTACGCTGCCTCGTCAGTTAATTCTGTCATCTTTGAGGCTGTCAAACTATTTTTTACCTATGCTACACTTAAGCACGTATTCCTGTTTTACCAAAGCTTACTTCAGTTTATGCTCACTGAATATTGAACTTCATTCATACTCCTTGCGTTAGTAATACTTTTCAGTTAAACTATAATTATGATTTACCCATTTTATTTAAAAAAACAATTTAAAATAAATTACATTGTTGAATGTTAAAACAAATTTGTATTTTACTAAAATAATACATAACAGCTTTTGATACAAAAGATACGGGGTATGGAAAACATAAAGAGACAAGTAATTATAATTTCTGAATGCTTATTGAAGATAATTACAACAGACAAATTCAGAAGAAATAAAAGACCTTGTGCGGATAACGAGTCCAATTTAATTAACTCTATACAACTAGGACGAACTGGATCTGTTTAGTATACATAAGAGATGTTTTGAGGGAAATGAGGACCAGAAGAACGTAATACAGTGAATTTTGTTACCATTCTTGTTCGCATATATTTGAATAATGATAAGGAAAAGTTAATTAACCTCGTACTGAGTGAAAGGTTTAAGAGCACAAATTATACTTTGTTATTTGTAAGCACACAGCAAGTGAAGTTGTATTTGAAAATAAATTACTGGAACAAGTAAATAATTACAGGTTATTTGCATGCGTGGTTTTAATACACTAAAGATCAACGCATTTTTTTATAAAAATCGAAATCAAGCAGGTGGATGTAGAAAATAGGAATAAAGTATAAAAAGAAGGGAGGGAGAAATGATGTTTTCAGAAACAATTTTGAGGAATGCAGGATAATTTAAAAATAATTGTTTTGATAGAATACGTAAAACTGATAATAACTGTAAAAAAAAGTATAGCAATAATTAGTTCATGAATAACTGTATTAAAAACGAGCTCACAGGCTTTAAAATAACATGCGTAGACATATGACACAATGTGAACAAAGAAAATACATACCGATCGCATAAAACCGACAAATTAAATATAGTAAAATTTGCCCAATAGGCATGATTCAATAGCTGGATGCTTATGAGATTGATAGAGACCAAATAGTGTCATACAAAAATAGGATTACGCATAACGCAGCGTCAAGAAGAAAAAATTTAGAGGTTAAATAAGTTAATAAAAGTAAAAATACTTAAACCCGAACATTTACAGCAGAGGATGTGATGATTCACATGGACATTGGCGATGACAGAGATAAAACAATTAGTTTAAGTCTGCTCCAAAAAAATTGTATTAACTAATCTCGCGTCTAGATACAAGCGGTGTGGTTTCTAATAGTCTAAGAACTGCAGCAACAAAAACGAAATTTATATTAAATTGACTGTTCGAGGATGAATCTCGGTCTCAATCGAATCTGTTCTCTCTCTCTCTCTCTTTTTTTTTTTTTTTTTTTTTTTTGTAACTGCTTTTACGTCTCTTTTTAACATCGAGGTCTTTAGAGACGGGAAAGGATGGGGGGCAAGGATGGGGGCAAGGAATGGGAAGGAATTCGGCCATGACCTTTTTGAAGAAAGCATCCCGGCATTTGCCTGGAGTAATTTGGGGAAACCATGGAAAACCCAAATCTGGATGCCCGGACGGGGATTCGAACCGCTGTCCTCCCGAATGCGAGGCGAGAACGCTAACAGTTTTTTCTCGGATCTTTAACTGATCTGCAAATCACATAAAGGTATGCTTTGTTCGTGTGAAGTATGCTAGGAACCTCGTGTTTCAGATTCCGTGTAGAATGGTAGGTTCCTTTTGCCCGGAAGGAAGCCAATAAATTTCAGTTACTTTCCTATTTATTTATTTACTAGTGTAAGCCCGTGACTGTTTTTTGTGTATCGTCGCGGGTCTTGATAGTTCCAGTTTTACGATGAAAGATTATGACAGGTTGATCTGATCTGGCCAAATATAAGCTTGACCTGTGTTTCATCTTAGATGAATAAAATCTCTTGAGCTTGAAGAACTCAGAGCATTAATAGAGGTAAGGGTATTAAACACGGACAGGAACGATCGCGCTATCGTTTCAAAAGGCATACACTAGAAAAATGCTTAAATATGAACTTGACTTGTATTTGACCCTTAAAGATTCACACTGCAAAATTTGAAGAAAAATAAAACCCCGTTTGCTTCGAAAGCATCACGTTGGTTTTATTGAGCTGGGCAACACTCATAATGTAAACATTGGTCATAGTATCTGTGTAACGGCCAGAGAACTTAATACACATTCCATATTATGAAACAGTTGAGCAACTCCGCAGAAATGAGTTGCCAGAATAGTCGATTCAGTGACACATTTGGTCTGATGTCCACTTAAAATAACCTAATAACTCACATACAGCAAACATGAATAAGGACCAATAACGAAAGTGATTACTAAAATGCCTAAAAAGCAAATAAACCGTAATGCATAAATTTTGGTCAAGCAACAACATTAGTGAAAGTTGTAATTAAACTGAAATTTATGCTAAGCCGAAATGACAATTGGCATTCGTGGTTACAGTAGAGACCATGAGTAATTTATTTTTTAAGTTTTTTAAGTTGCTTTAATTAATAACATGTTACTGAAAAGCAGATCCACGTTTTTTTAACCGCAAAATTATTTAAAAAAATTTAACTATGAAGCGCTATGAAAAACAAACTTAATTAATGTATTATGCCAATTAATTTGGTAGCAGTTGCTTAGCTATTAAATTGTAAACATAACACGAATTCCTCTAATGGTATCTCTGGTCGCTGTATGGTGAATGAAGCTGACACGTGACACCGTTCTCCAGCCAATAGCTATCGAGTGGGTGGGGTGACCTTACGAAATTATATAGTAGATTTATCGTGTCAGAAGAAAGTAACTCACGCTTCTGGTCTGAGAAAGTCCTGCGTTACATGAATAATATGAAGATGACAGTGTACAGAGTGCTAACATAGCCAATAGCTCCAAGGGTATAACACGACTTGAGAGTATTACAGTATCATATGTTTCAATTGATAAAGAATTTCATGAATCGGATAAAAAATAGTTTTGCGAAAATGTTACCTTCGAAAATTTCCAAAAATATTTCCGGCCCCCCAATAAATGTTTTCAACTTTGTTTTGTGATATACTAGCTGATGCCCACGACTTCGTTCGTGATTATAAGAATTTGATTGACATCTACCGACATGTTACCACCATAGTGCACGATGAGAGACTCGAGGATATACCACACAAAAACAACAGTGATCTGCGCAGAGTATTTATGGCTTCAAAGTGAAATATAGGGACACACATGTCTTTGGTCCAAGTATGAATTTCCCTTCGTAGACCAATTTCAACACTAATATCTCTGACAACCCCATAGCTACCGGACATGGACACCACCATGATGCACGATAGGAGACTTATATTAATACCACACACAATCACTAGAGTACTGCGCTGGGTAGTTTGGCTGTGGAGTGAAATAAAGGACTACACACATGTCTATTTTTCTTTCAGTCCACACTTTCAACTACCATATCAAACACATACCCACAGCTACCGACATGAAATCACCATAGTGCACGATGGAAGACACAAGCTACTGCCACACACAATATCCGTGGTCTGCGTTGGTGGGTCTGGCTATAATTTGAAATATAGGGACACAGACGTCATTGGTAGAAATATGAAAATTCCCTGAGTCGACTACTTTCAACACCATATCTCCCACACACCCACAGCTTCCGAAATTCGGCCAACGTTGTGCACGGTCGGTGACTCTATGCTACTACCATACACAAACACCAGTGATATGCGCTAGATAGGTTTGGCTGAAAAGTGATACATAGTGACACATACAAGTACGTCTTTGGTGGAAATTTGAAAATGCCTTACGCCGACCACTTTCAACTACCATATCTACCATAACCCGCATAGGCTACCGACATCTAATCCACCATAGTGCTCGATAGGAGACTCGATGCTACTACTACACACAAACACCAGTGGTCTGCGCTATATTTTTGTGGCAACAAAGTGACATAATGACACACATGTCTTTGGTGGAAATATGAAAGTTCCCTGCATCGACAAATTTTAACCGCCATATCTCCCATACACCCACAGCTAACGGCATTCGGACAACGTTGTGCACGATAGGAAACACCATGCTACTACCACACACAAACACCAATGATCTGTGCTAGATATTGGCGGCTGAAATGTGAAATATAGGAAAACACATGTCTATATATATATATATATATATATATATATATATATAAGACGTGTAATATACTGTTATGTCATAGATTTATCGATTACCTATTACTAATTAAAGTAAGGTATGCAGATCAGTTTAATTGGGCATACTTCTAAATTCTGTTGGTGATTGGCAAAATGGTAAGCGTGGCCACTCCTATAAACTATGAAACTTTAAAACACATGTAAAAAAAATTATTTAATCAAGGAAAATAAATTGTTTTCAAATAAAAACCTTACATTTACAATAACTACCATTCATTTATAAAAAAAAACTTATATTATAAACGAACAGTCTAGATTAATTTAATTCACATTACAAATCAGATAATTTCATAACTGTAATGGCACCGTTAGAGCGAGAACGAAATACCTCTGAAGGCTTTACTGAGTTTTAATTTTAAAGAACACATTGTCCCTGACTAGCATGTTTTTACTATTACCACATTGTTCTCTTCATCGTCGAGATGACGTCTTCTTGTGTGTCTCTGTAGGTCGGTCATCCTCGTCATTGATCGTGAACATCAGCCTGATCTCACTCCTGCTTTATTGGAAACTGTGCAGACGTTGTACACTCTATACCGCTGATAGGTACTGAGTCTTTACCTGCCGGATTCATCGTGTCTGCTAGATACTGAATAGTAACATTGATTATTAAGATTGAGCCACCATCCTTGACGTCAAACTACCTTTACAAGGACTCAAACTCTGTTCCAAACAAATACGAACGTTTGTAAGATTCCGAGCGTTAATACCAATATTTCCCACACCGAGCGGGGCGTTGTAACGGTTAGCGTTCTCGCCTCGCATTCGGGAGGACGGCGGTTCGAATCCCCGTCTGGGCATCCAGATTTGGGTTTTCCATGGTTTCCCCAAATCACTCCAGGCAAATGCCGGGATGCTTCCTTCAAAAAGGCCATGGCCGAATTCCTTCCCATTCCTTGCCCCCATCCTTGCCCCCCATCCTTTCCCGTCTCTAATGACCTCGATGTTAAAAAGAGACGTAAAGCAGTTAAAAAAAAATATTTCCCACGGTTGACTATAGTCCGCCTCATGAACGAAGGCGGGTCGCGCAGAGAGAGAGAGAAACAGGACTGACATAGAATATCCGTAGTTGCCGCGGTTAACTATTAGCAGTACAGTACTAGGGCTAGTATCACACACTTTAGCAGTTCTCTCTTGAGCTTTGGCAACGTCGCAGATCAGCCCTCTCGCGTCTGCTTCGCGCTTAAAATGCTTATATACTTAAAAAACTTGGTTTTTGCTTTGACTATGCAGAACCTTACGCTTATGCTGCTCATCTTCCATTATTTAGAATAGGAATTATTGCAAAGCTCACTGATTTACAGCCGTCTACATCGCATTCGACACTCGTGTTACCACGACAGGCTCTGGATTGTTACTGATTCCGATTGGCTGCTGGCACAGTGGTGACGTACATGCGCAGAGCCTCGCTAAACTGGGCCGCCATCGTTCGTGACGCGCACTATAGCGAGTTTGGAGAGGTGGGATTGGTAGGAACCTCTTGAGCTAATTTTCTTGGTTGTCTGGACTCACCAATTTTACCAACAGGAGAAGCCTCACTACCGAGCTATTTGCCCAGTTCCCTTTCAATACCACTTAAAAGACAATTTCCCAAAACATGTAGTTTTTTTATGGCTTTACGCCTCGTCGACGTAGAGGTGGGATGGGATTGGGGACAAGGAGTGGGAAAGAATTCGGCCATCGAAGGCAAGCATCTCGGTATTCGCCTGGAGTGATTTGGGGAAATCATGGGAAACACAAATCTGGATGCCCGGACGGGGATTCGAACCGGCGTCCTCCCCCACTCACCCACCACGCTCGGTCCAAAACATGTAATGATTCTATTGATTTTTTCCTTGCTCTTTTAGGTTAAATTTCATACATTTTTTATGCGCAAAACTCTCAATGCGTGAGAACAACCCGCGTTTTTCCACTGCTAGGTTTTCTTTTTATATTTGTTTTTGCGTGGTGTTATTAATGATACGTTAGTACTTGTATTTGTTATGCAGCTTCTCATACAAATAAGTGGTGCTTGTCTCATGTAAACAGAGCTGTTTGTGTAGCGTGGAATCCGGATTTGTTTCATTTCCGAGTCGCCCGAATCCCCGCTTACCACGTGCAGCTGAGGGGTGAGGGGGGGGGGGCGGAGACAGTGGTACCAGCTCGCACGTGCAACCCACGCAAAGTGGGGCACAAGGTCGAGACACGTGCCACAACACACTCGTAACTTCCATACTTGCAGACATGTCGATTTGCAAAAGTAACAGCAAAGTAAAAACGTTAGAATCGGAGCCTCTCAGTAAGCATGCTCCATAATTCTATTGCCGAGGTTATACCCTTTATTCAGGTAGTTGTTATACTGAAAAACAGGCATACAATTCAGGCTGCATTGATAAGATCTGAGATGATAAGATAAATATGTTGCATTAAAGAGGGCTGCCTTTATTTTTATCGACAACCACTGAATCAGATAAAAGACGGGTTTGGGCATATATATTTATATATGGATCAAATAAAGCATTGCTTTATGAAGAGATTGTCAGTGAGCGAAGGAAAGAAAGGATCGCTGAATAGAAGGGATACTGTCTGCAAAACAAACTAAAATGAAAGAAAAATTAGTTGAAAATAGTTTAATATATAGGTAGTCAAGGAGCGCAGCACATATCAAATTGGGATAGAAGGTCTAAACAGGATGCTGTACTTAGTCCAAAAACTTCAAGAAAAGGGTTCGAAGGAAAAAAATGTTAAACATAGCTCGAACCTATGACAACTTTTGATTAAAGGCTCACATCCCTTATACAAAATTTTCTGTAATATGTTGTTCCGGATAAAGATCGGATCACACTAGACCGCACCGCACCCGCACCGCACCACACCGTCACTTTTTTTTTATTGTTGTCGCTCACTCGATTGAAGTGAGTTCTAACGACACCGCGTGTCGGCCGACACTCGGCCGTGTGTTGACCCCCATAAATTTGGTTTATATTTTGACGGTGTCGGGCTGATATCGGGCTGGTCAGTATGTAGAAGTGTATAGAAAGAGTTCGGAAATTTCCCGTCCTTTAGTTTTAGCGATACTGATTGCTTTAGAAAAGTGTCCTTTTTTTCCAGCCTCACTTCAGGTTCATCAGATGTTCGTAAAATGTTGGTAGAGTCCTTAAATGTTCGCATTAACAAATCAAAGCTTTGCCAGAGGTGAAAGTTGATTTTAAGGCCTGTAAAAATTGCATGCGAGGTCAGCATTCTGAACTAGGGACCTTCCGTACCCAAATCAAACGCCGCAAGCAGCTGAATCTAGATGTACTGTACTGAAAAATATGTATTCAATCATATAAAAGTACATTTGTGTTTTGGTATAGCAAAAATAAATTATATAGAATAAAAATACGTTTATTTTATTATGTTTGAATAATAATTTTTGATTACATCCCAATTCGTCTCTTGACTTAGATGGTTACGGCGTACTATTGGGGAACTGAAAGTCCCTGGTTCAAATCCCTGTGATTTTTATGTATCTTAAAATTGACATTCACCTCTGGCAAAGCTTTGATTTGTTAATGCTAAGATGCTTGGACTCTCCGTGGTTCGAATTTCACGTTAATCTGTAATTTTTCTTTTCAGATTAGGTCACAACGAAAGAGGTGTACTGCGCAGCCGATAAGTAACTCCATCACTGGAATTTTTAGATCACATGAAATTATTATTATTTTACAGAATCTTTAAAAAAATATTGAGTGACTCGAAAAGGAACCTCAACTAAAAAAAACACGTTAAATGTGAAGTGAGTGACGCTTGACATTTAATCGTGACTATGTAGAGATACACGTGAATCGTTCAATCCAGTGTGACGCTCATTTGTTAAAACTGCTTTGGAATACTATTTTTTTGCATAGAGATCAAAAATTTAGCAGATAACAGGAGTCACACAAAAATTATTTTAACGTATTTTATTACTTCCGTAGATTATAAAGTACAATACTCTATAATAAAGTACGGTTAGCAGCCGCAGCTGAAACAGTCAAGTATATACGGTAAAGGAGACTGAAGACGCAGTAGGAACCCGTCCGTCACACGGCCGTGCTACGGACCAGTGTGGACGCGAGTGGGGCGAGCCGACACTCGGCCGAGTCGGTGCGGTGACGGCGCGGGCTCGGCTCGGTCTAGTGTGACCTCACCTTGACATGTATGCAGTGTACTTGGAGGTTATGTACAAAATGTGGAGATTGGAATAGAAATTATGTTGGCATGACTTGTTGGTATGGTTCCTTCAAATTGTCATGGCTGAAGTTTTTGCTTTTACAGGACATTATCCTCTTCCATCTCTCATGACCCTGACATCGACGAGCTATAAAACTGAGAAAAAGTTCGCAATATTTGAACGAATGTAGTGACGAAGGAAAAAAGGGAGTAAGGATTTTTTTTGGTGTTGTAG
>JARYHS010012441.1:0-12000 GCA_031002005.1 Vandiemenella viatica
GTTACGAGGTAGGTCAGCAGGGAGCTTCCTCTCAATATCTTACGGAGGGGTCGGAGCAGATCTCACCAAATCTCATCTCGGTTGGGGGCAGGAGGTTGTCCGGAATTCCGGAAAAAGCACCTAACGTTATTATTATTATTATTATTAGTACCTGGGTGACCGATCTTCGCTCGGCATTTTCGATTTCTGTTCAATATCCATGATTTCGAGTAAAGTTTGATTAAAGTAAAAGGATTGAAAACTTTCTAGGCGTTTTGAGGTGCACAGTTAACCAAAGAGAAGTGTAACTAATATCAGTTGGCTTACTGGTACCTGAACCTGTTACGTAATGAGGTTAGAGCCGTTTCCGAAAAACCAAATACAAAATTGATCCTTTTTTTTAAGAAAAAAATCGTGTTAAAAACTTGAAAAGCAAATTGTTATCTGCATATGAAATTTCATCCAAATCGCTAGATCCATTTGCGAGATCGCCTCATAAATTTCTTTCAAAGAAAAATGCTATTATTATGTTAAATACAAATCTTAATGCCAGTCAGGGATTAATTAATTGTGCGAGATTTGTGGTAATTCAGGGGATTCTACGATAACCCTTGATGACTGATTCTTAAGTAACTCGACAAGAAAAATTGAAAGTAATCTATTATATATATATATATCTCGCTTAGTGCTCGAAACATCCTATCTCAAAGTTGAGGTGGTCGGTTGAAATGCGATCTGTACCAGAAGATAAATTTCGCCATAGCCAAGTTTGATGATGAATTCGTATGAAACTCGTCGAGACAAATCGCAAATAAGTAATTTATTTTTTCTGATATCTCAAGTCAAGAGGTTAGGATTAGATCCGGCATGGACCAGAAAAAAATCCACCAAAACCACTATTATATACGGTGGTAATGTACTTTCAATGTTTTATTTTGTTCCTAATGGTTGTTTTTAGGTTAATGTACGGCCTGGACCAGAGGAAACGGTGCCAATAGCACAAGGAACTATACCTATAATTGATTATTGACATGCCATATCTCGAAAACCAAATGAGATATCAAGAACATTTATTTTTTATTTTAGATATGTTTCGTCGAGTTTTATAACAATTCATCATCAGATTATGACGTCACTGTAATGATAGAACATCATCAGTGCTAAATTCATTCACTCCGATAAAACTATGCTCATACCTCGCATGGTAGTATTTACTGGCAAGCTAACAACCACTTTCTACGGTTAAAAAGTAAACGACGATTACTTTATAACTGGTACCGGTAATATTATATTCAAAGAAGTTTCTGTAAAGTATCACCTCTGACATAACCAATGATAAATTTTTAATTATCTTCTTTTTTTAAATATTTTACAATTAAACTTGCAGTGCTAATATTTCCACGGGTCAGCCCGTGGACAAGAACTGTTTGTTTAAATATTCTTTGAAATCAAAGAGAATCTATTTGTAGGCTTTCTGGTAGCTGAATTGTCTATGAGATGGCGCTAGTGTCGTTTTCGAGATACCGAGTGAAAAAATTGTTCGCATTTTGTAATCTCGCTTTTTTGTAGGGAAGACAACTATTTAGGTGATCTTAAAAGTCAAAACATTATCTAGATATCAAATTTCCTCCAAATCGTCATAGCCGTTTCCGAGATCCGAAATATATATATATATTTATACAAGAATTGCTCGTTTAAAGATATAAGATTATTATTTACATGTAATGGCTTTCGGCATATTAGGCCATACAGCCAGCCTGGCAGGAATGTCGAGGCGATCAAACGACATGTTGTTGGCCTTCGGGAGGGGCCGATCCATATGAGTGCAAGCTGATTTCCCGGTAGACTACAGGCGATAGCCTGCCTTACTCTATAGCTAGGCATACACACACAGATTTGTGCGCCAGCAGTTCCGTGGCGGTCCATATACACGATCAAATGTGTGTGTTAATTGTCTAACGACGAAGCGCATCACATACCAATAACAATCGTTACAGATTTGAACGTGGCGAGTATGTAGCCATACACACAAATATCTCTCCTAACAATTTACTCGCAGCGGATAAGACTTTCCGAGTGACTGACAAGTAAGACGAACAGAGAATTCTTAACTGATTTCAAAGCGGCATATCAGAAACATAGTACATTGTGGATGGTGAAACCAAAAGAGTAGACGAACAGATATTAAAAAAAAAAAAAAAAGAAGTTAGGATATAGTTCAATGATAGGTTTGTGGGAAATATAATATAAAAGTTGTTAGAGCATTAATAATAATAATAAAAAATAATCCACTTTTTGAAGAGTTATTCCCTCAAGAAGTATAAAAAAAATTGAAAACTCAACCAGAAGTGAAATAGGCGAAGACGAAATCTACAAAACTAATTTACGCTATTAGTACTTAATACTGTTTACGAGAGATCAACGCGTACCAATGGACAATATCAGCAATATACAAAGCGGAAGATGAAGAATGTGAAGGAAATGCGTAGAAAGATGTGACTGTGCATTTTTGTAATACTGAAGAAATCGAAGGAAATGACCGGGCATGGTGGATGAGTGGTTAAAGTTCTGGTCTCTCATTCGGGAGGACGCGGATTCGAATCCCCGTCCGGGCATCCAGATTTGGGTTTTCCATGGTTTCCCAAATCACTTTAAACCAATGCCGGGGTGCTTCACCGAGCGTGGTTGGTGAACGTTTAACGTTCCGACCTTGCATTCCGGAGGAAGCAGGCTCGAATCCCCGTCTGGGCACCAGATTTGGGTTTTACATGGTTTTCCCAGATCACTCCAGGTGAATGCCGGGATGCTTCCTTCAATGGCCTTGACCGAATTCCTTCCCATTCGTTGTCCCCAGACCCATCCTGCCTCTAATGACCTTAGCCGTCAACGAAACGTAAAGCAGTAAGAAAAAAAAAAAACGAAGAAAATACTTCTCAAATGGTAGCAGTATATGATCGTGTTTATAATCTTCCTGCAACCACTTTTGTCATATTCTCCGCTTCTTTATCACAGCACTAATATAAGCTGCTGCACAAATAAATGCATCTTTTTGTGTGGGACATAAAACATGTTTCAGCTCAATATTGATGCCTCTCGGGTAACAGTAACCGCAATACACTTGGCTCGCGATGTTTTGGAATTCCCAGTAAGCCGTATATAGGCTTCAAAAAGTACAGGCTCGTCGCGAGATTATCCGCGCAAATCTTCAGCGAGTTTACTCGTCGTCATAGCACCGTTACTGCCTTTTCTTAACAGGCAGGAGAATGGAGGAGTATGTTGGCGGTAGACATTGCCTCCAGAAGTATTTGGGTGATGCTAGGCTTTTCTGTTGGTATGTCTTCTCGGTGGTGTTAGTTTGTGTTAAATGATTAAGCTTAGTGATCTCTAATGACGGTCAATAAAGAAATGAAAGCATTGTGAAGTCATAACAGCACATTTTGATTTAAAAAAATATGTATAATAATGCGGTTTGAGTGATCTATGCGTTTTATACTATGTACCTACCCTATGTGCCCGTGTATTGTTTTTAAGCTAGCCGGGTTCAGTGCTAGAAGACAAAGCTTCCAGATTTGGGGATTCCATGGGAAATGCCGGGATGCTTCCTTCAAAAAGCCATTTCCGAATTCCTTCGCGTACCTTGTCCCCAGTCCCATCCCGACGTCTCAGTAAAGAAATAAAATGACAAATCTGAGAACGGTACTTAAGAATTCTATACATGCCTCCGTTAGTCCGAATTATTCAAGACTGCGTGAACGCCATATGGGAATACTCGACAGAATACAGTGTCGATTTTAACGAAAATAGCGTCAGCGAGCTACACAAAATCGCAATACAGCATGTGTGCTGTAGGTTGCTAAATCCTACATATTACTAAACATTTCATGTAGCATTACTTCCTACCTGACATATGGATGTTAAATTCGTTCCTCCTCCCCTCCCAAATATAATACCAGTACTTGGAGAAATTTGCAACAAGGGTTAATATATAATAACTCGTGGTTTCTAAACGATAACTTGTATTTAATTATCCAAATTTCGAACGTCATTACTTCAGTCGTATGTATTTCAAGGCTCTAACGTGCAGTTCTTCTTAAATAATACCCACTAAAGAACGCGTACAATAAATTTTGTCCCGGAACAACAATTCCTTGTACGGAAGTCAGCTTTGTCAAGGTTGCATGGTATACATTATTACATATACTGCGCTTATTTAGTGCTGGAGGATAGTAACTTGATGTTTCATAGTAGCACCATTCTAATGACAACTCAGTTTAGACCCATCCCACATCCATTGCCGCAGTGGAACCAATGATTCACTTACAAGTTTAATGTGGCATCCCATCCAACCAAATCGGCCATCTTTGATTGCGTGTCAGTACCATGAACTTTGCAATGATAGCATTAGAGATACTGCATACGATACCTGCTCGTGTGTCCGTATGTACTGAGCAGCCTCCTGGCGAGCCTCATAGCAGCGGCAGGATTCATACACTCCAAAGCGTTTCCGACAAGTGGTAATGGTTTTGGTCCGGGGACGTCTGTGCGCAGCCTCCTGTGCCACAGCACGGCGGCTGCCACCAGGCAGGAGACCAATAGCGTCGCGACGGCCCAGAGCAGCGGCTGCAGCAGAGCCAGCGACGCCATATTGCACAGTGGACAGGAACCGCCGCCGCGGCCAGGCATTTATACTGTGACCATGAGTAAAATGCAACCGGTTTTTTGGAGACTTGATTAGGCAGCGTTTGATATAAACTAGTTTATATAAGTCGTTAACCTAACAACCATTTGCTTCACTGTATTTTTAAAACAGTCGAATGGCTTGTTAGAATCACTGGGGATAGAGTCTCGCTGCAGCTGAAGTTTTTACCATACTTTCAGTGGTTATGTGTTTGTAGAGTCTCCGGTTGTGCGAATATCGCAAAATCTTTTTGTGGTAAGGTTTCTGGATAAGAGTAAGCCGTTTCACAGATGGAATGTATGGCAAATTCTGTATGCTGGGTATTAATGCAAAACGAAATTATATTTCTTTTTTTCTTTTACGTTATTTGCTGGGTGTCGTTTTCATTTGTTAGTCACAGAAGTGTTTATCTTCTGCGTAAGTCGATCTGTGTTTCGCAGTAGTTGAGATGGCCTCGTATGCTCTTAGACTTTATTCAGTGATGTAGGGATTTGGTTGTATGGCACAAGCGTACAGCGCCAAAAGCGCATAATTCAAGCGCATTGGTTGGTGGCTGTTATACCTGCACTGATTCCATATTATGATGTGCTTCCTACGCAGCGACAAACGCCCTGTGGCTGACTCGCCAGCATCTGACTCTAGGGCGTCAACAGCGCAGTAGGCGCTTCCTGTATCGCGTCAGTCACCCAGCGGTCCTGGTACTGCAAGGTCATTAGCGAGAACAATTTGATATCATTTAAGGGGGTAGGTACACCTAACACACACAAATATTTGACAAAGTTGAGATGTCATTTTCTCCAAATCTATTTAAATTTGAGGGATCAAATTTCATAGCTCCATAGAACTGTTATAGCTAGATATAAAAATTGATTTTTAAAGTAAAAATATTGTTTAACAATAGGATAATGTACCATCCAAATTGACAGTGAAAAATATGTTGTTGTGAAGGGTTTTAAAGACAGAAGGCATAGTATTTGAAATTTTTCAGAAATGTTCTTTTAATATTGTTAACTAATATCAAGGCAACAACTTGAACCTATAATATAACATATTTAATTCTATGTTTTTTGTTAATAATTTTTTTTGTCAAGAAATTAAAATTTTTGCTTTTTTTTGGTTAAATATAAAGGCATATTTTTCATTTGGGAAAAGCTGCATAAACAATAATGGTTCAGATTGTAGTAATTAGTAGGTAGAACATGTCCTGCAAATTTGAAAAAGATCTATACATATGGAAAAAAGTTATCTTTAAAACCATTTGATGAATTGCCGTTTTGAGATATTTAAGGTTAAAGGTTTGGATCACCTTCAAGTGCAGTAAGATTTAAATGGCGTTCAATCGTGCAGGGCATTGCTTAATCACACATAATTCCCACACTGTTAAAGATATTGAAATAATTTTTTCACTAAAATGAAGCCAAAACTATAAACTATTTTTGTGAATAATAAAAAAAAAACATTTTTTTTGAAACCTGATAACTGTACCTACCCCCTTAATGTTAGAAGAACGGTATAAAGCCAGAAACAACTGATAATTTGGTTAATGTTGTTTGCTGTTTGCATAATTTACTTACAGATGCATTCCTCGAAAAAAATTACGCACCTCATCTAATATTATAATAAGCCATAACGTCAACCTATGACGTCGCCCTATGACGTCACGCTTTTCGTCATTTTTTTTCCCAATTTACAATTAGATATGTTCTTCTAGGTTCAGTTTTATTTAGCTATGCATCAGTAAATAAATTAACTGTCAGAAAACTGAAAGAAAAGTTCGTATTCCATTTAAATCAACATATTAATTACTAGTTGCTTTTCCTTAATTAAAATTCGTTCGATATAGACTCTGGACAGCGATATTGCTGTTATAGTAAGCTAAATTTACATCATTTTCAAGATAATTAACGTTATTTGACGAAAATTGTATTTAGTCAGCGAAGAAACGAATTGCTAAAATATTGCATTCAACACGTCATTTTTTTGACGGGTTTACAAGATATTTATATCCAATTTAGATATTTTAAGTCACTGTTATAATATACGGGAAGGAATGATTTGCCGAAAAACTGAAATAAAGGTATGTACTGCGTTTAAATTAATATTTTAATTATTAGTTACTTTTATTACTAATGTAACTATTTCAGATACATGTAAATATTTCCAGTACGTAAAATTTAGATCGTAATACAATGAATCTGTTCATACGCGAGTAATAGCATCTAGAGTTTTGAACAGCAACATTAGTAGAAGTTGACGTTATGTCAAATTGTAGATAGGACCAGACAACTGACACATTTTTTACAGACTATATCACGATGAATATTTTTATAAATAATTTAAGCTACTTTCATAAGCTCGGATTTACTGAAGTTACTGTACTTTTATACTGATGGAAGTAGTTCCGTATTTATTTTGCTGAATGAGACCTGGACCAGGAATAAAACTAATAAAACGTGCTATAGCATAAAGTTTTAGGACTCCTAAGTAATTTTTAATTTAATTAGTTACCTAATTCAGACATCATACATTCAGCAGAACTTCCATATGTGTCACTGTGTAAACTACATCCGAAATATATACAAATTACAAAATAAAGTTATGAGCATTCCATAAAATCAATTATATTTACTTAGGGAGCAACAGAGAAATGAATTTTCAGAACACTCCATTAAAGCCGTTACAGAGGAGGGCATAAGAATTGTTTTAAGTAATTTAAATTGTTTTCACGAGTGTTCTGTTACTTAAATCAATACTTCGTTTTAGCTCCACACTGATCGCGATCTATACAGCATAAACTACAACTAAAACTAATATTACGTAGAATGACGTAAGTTATTAGATTTATTTTTTATTTCCGGTGCTTTTACTGATGCCATACTTAAGCCGCATGTAACTCTTTCAGTCATTCAAGCATTGTCGTGGTGTCGATATGAATCAAAAATATCAAAAAAAGGAAGGTGTCAGATCCAGTGAAGATTTTTGATCAAGTTTATTTCGCCATGCGTGTGATTTGGAGTATTGTTTTTCTGGCTGCAATTTTAGCGTAAGGCAAGAGGAATTACTTTGATTATTATTTTGTAACACTGCTATTTAGTTAAACAACTGCCAATAAATGAATTGCCAGAACACTGAAAGAAAAGTATTTATTTCGTTTAAATCGGCATATTAATTATTATTTGCTACTTTTTACTAAAATTATTACTTGATTTAAACGAAATTAATTTCAAATTGAACTCTATCTACGCGCCCTACACCATACAATGTAACGCTATCGCCACATTCTAATGTGTATTTTTATTATATAAATCATAATGTTAGAGTAATTTTCCCAAATCTTGGGCGACCACCTAGATAGTTTTTTGTTAGTAATTTCCTAAAGTACGCAAGATTCCAAGTGAGGACTGTAGTGCAATGGTGAACATTCAGTGTATCTTGTTGCAACGAATAGTAAAGAATTATTGAGTTCTGTAGGCTTGAAGCTGATCGTGGCCTTCCCGAGCCACGGGGACAGGAAGTCGGAGATAGAGGGTTTTGTCGGACAACACTGGTTTTCACCTTGGGGTGGGTAGACAACAACAGGCCACTACCCCGGTGCGAAAAACCCGCCACCCCAATACACTCTCACCTCGCGAACTTAGCAGAATATTTCCGACCTCTATGATATACACGTGGAGCGAATAAGAGATTGGGGATATCACATGACATAAGGTGCCAACCTGAAAATCCAATCCAAATGAGCACAAAACTTAAAATCCTAGGATTTTTCTGTTAAATGTGATCTTGGAGACTGCAAGGGGTGGAGCTAGAGGTTTCCTCGCAGATCGAAGAGCGACGAGCTTCATTCTGTACTAGTCTGTGGCTTTTCTCGCTAACTGCTGCAGTCGACTCATGGTGACGAAAAACTGACGCTGCCGGCTGGCTGGTGCAGTTTCCGCAGAGCGACACAGCCAGCAATACGTAATAATAAGTAATAAACAATATGAGTAAACTTATGTTAGATTAAATTACACTTTTATTGCCGTTTCCGAGAACGCGGGTCGCTGCCGCATTATAGGATGCGGTTCCGTTTCTTTACACTGCAGCAGTCACCAGCGGCTGTCGCAGGCGTTTGACGCTACATAGGAAGCGCAGCTTGTCAGGAAACGAATGTGCGTGTTTTCTGGCTATTTTGACCTTGTGCGCTTATGTCACCTGTGCGATTTTAGTCGGTCACCAAGGGATTTGTTTTATCTTATGACTTTACACCATGTTGATGTCGATGATATTAGGGGACATCCATTAATTACGTGAGGTGAAATAGGGGGGGGGGAGGGTTCAGGCGAAATCTCACCAGATCTCACCAAGGGGGAGGGGGGGTCTACGGAAATCTCACGTGAGATTTTGCGAAATTTTTTTGGACAATAGATCTAAAAAAAAAGTCTACAATTTGCGCCAAAGTCGATTTTAGGAGGGTATTTCGTCGAAAAATGAGACTGTGACCTAAAAAAAAAAAAGTTTCCAGGGCGATTTCTAGGGGGGGGGGGGTTCTCACGGAGCAGATCTCACCACAGGGGGGGGGGGGGGTCCGGCCAGATCTCACGAAATCTCACCAGAGGGGAAGGGGGTCCAGAAATACGGAAAAACACCTCACGTAATTTGTGGATGCCCCCTTAGAGCTGAGACAGGACTGGGTGCAAGCAACTGGAAGGAATTTGGCCTTGCCTTTTGAAAGAACAATCCCGTCATTTGGAGAAACAGTGCAAAACCCAAACCTGGATGTCCGAATGGAAACTGGAGCGCACATACTTCCGAACGCGAGGCCTAAATGTTGCCGCATACCCACCACGCTCAGGGATCGGATAAACCCTAAAGAACCAGTTATAACTGAAATATCCCGCTTTCTTGAGGCCCACACTTCGTTCCCCTCAGGTAAGAGATCATTTGCTATAGACGTCCTTCAGCTCGCTTGGTGAGTAGATTATCACTGAAAAAAAAGCCATTTCAGATATGAAGTAAGGTTTCACTGCATAGTTACAATTAATAAAATCACTCTGCTCACTTCTTGAGTTTCAATGATCTAAATCGTTGGTTCTCAATAAATGGTACGCGTATTCCCACGGGTTGGTGAGGTAGCTTCAAGGGGTATGCGCGATAATATCTTGGATAAGGTAATCGCAAAGATAAGAGAAAAAAACAATTACTTAACCATTACTATCACTGAAATATATTTCAAGATAAACTATGTGTGTGTGAATTACGCCGCTGTAGTCTGTTGGTGTGCGAAGCACTCAAACGGGATGAACGAATTTAATTATTCATCATTTCATCTACAGGGTGTTACAAAAAGGTACGGCCAAACTTTCAGGAAACATTCCTCACACACAAACAAAGAAAATATGTTATGTGAACATGTGTCCGGAAACGCTTACTTTCCATGTTAGAGCTAATATTGTGGACGGCTGTGATACAATACGCCATTCTCCAGGGCTGCATCAGCGCATCAGGGATTCCATGCGACGGAGGGTGGATGCATGTATCCTCGCTAACGGAGGACATTTTGAACATTTCCTGTAACAAAGTGTTTGAAGTCACGCTGGTACATTCTGTTGCTGTTTGTTTCCATTCCATGTTTAATGTGATTTGAAGAAAAGTAATAAAATGAGCTCTAACATGGAAGCGTTTCCGGACACATGTCCACATAACATATTTTCTTTGTTTGTGTGTGAGGAATGTTTCCTGAAAGTTTGGCCGTACCTTTTTGTAACACCCTGTATAAGGGGCACACGAGGTTGAACTCTTTCTTGAAGTGGTACTCGGAAAAAAGTAATTGTGAACCATTGATCTAAATAAACTGAGTATTGGCCATGATGCAACTGAAATGTATTCTTCACAGTTCAGCCGGATAGCGTCGTAAAGGTCACGACCTGATGAAGACAACGGAGTTGGTTGTCGAAACGTTGTCTTTTTACGACGCTATCCGACTGAACTGTGAAGAATTCATTCATCAATACGCCGGAAAAGTATCCGCTCATATGATTTAACTTCCTGCATCAGTAATGTTTACTTCTACCATTTACTAGTGTGATGGTCGAATGTAAAGGCAACTCTGTATGGAATTCTAAATATATATATGAGGAGGTTATGTCTGGCCACTGGAGACCTTTATTATTTGTTTCATCATTATGCTCAACTAAGGAGCGCGAATCAACTTATTTAGCAGATGCGTTTTTTTTTTCTTTCTTTTTTCCCAAAATCTCTTCATCCTCTAGCTCTTTCCAACTTCCTTCCGTCAGGATTTTCCTTCTTCTAATATACTGTTGTTGGCAAAGTGGTGGTTATTGACCATGCTACTAAATCTGTATCTGTCCTGGATGATATCATCTATTGTTCAGAATTCCTGGAGATCGTTTTCGATTTCCATTAGCCAATTGCTTTTCATTCTCATTGAAATGGCCAGGTTGAGAATGTTTTTGTCAGTCTGTTGTTACTCATTTTGATAATATGGCAGTAGAATTTAATTCGTCTTTTCCTGAATGTGTGTGAAATTTTTCAGAGTGTTGTTATAGTTCATGTGATCTCTTTATAATCCAAATTCCTCCTGTATAAACTGGCCCAAAGATTTTCCTTAAAATTTTCAATTATTGCTTATAATGTCTTTAATCAATGATCTATCCCCAATAATCAAAGTTTCCGATGTGTATAATGCCTTCGGTTTGATTATAGTTTCTTAACTTGGCATTTCTGGATATTAATATTTTGCTGTATCTGTTCCAAGCGATTATGTAGGCTTTTTGTAAATTAGATATTCCGTCCTTGTTTGCTTCGCGATTTAGTCCTGCAGGTTTAATAATTTCTCCTAGATATATGAATTTAGTTACTTGAGAGATATTACCAAATCGCGATTTCATGGGTTTTCCATCTTGGTACCGTGAAGATCCTTCCAAATATTTGGTTTTAGCATATGAGATTTGGAAACCACATTTAGCTGAAACTTCATGCAGTTTTTCAAAGGAGTAGACTGCCTCTTTCCTGTTGTTGGAGAGAATTGCTAGGCCATCTTCAAAGGCCAAACACCGAAGGTGACGTTTATTTTTGAGTAGGTTTCTCCTAGGCTTTGATTACTTTGTCCAAAACAAAAGGGGCGATAGTCCATCTCCTTGTCGAACTCTTGTTCTTATTTGAAACTGTTCAGATACTTCGCTTAAGAACCTAACTTTTGAGATGGTATACTGTGGTGGACTGGCGATTCTTTTTGCTCTGGCCTCCCACTTCCCGAAGGGAACATTTAAATTGTCGGTAAGACTCTTCTGTCATGTGAGAGGTATTACTTGCAAATGACACACTCAGTAAGGATATATACTTAT
>JARYHS010012442.1:0-28007 GCA_031002005.1 Vandiemenella viatica
AGGTATTTGTATAGGTTGAAGTTTTGCTACTGGTATCTAGTTTACCCTAAAATATGGCATGCATTATGGGCAAGTCACCAGCATTTATAATCTTTATAAATGCAATTTGATAACTGTAAAACTGCAAACTGAAGCGACAGATTGAAAATCTATCAACGGTGGTGTGTTGTGTTTTGCATTTTGTATAAATGGAACGTGTTCTTTGAATTGCGGAGGTAAGATCGTTGGAAAAAATTGGCTGCTCCGGCTCTCGAGAGGAGTATCTTTGGAGACGTCAACAGAGCAGCATTATTATGTATTATTATGCATTATTATGCATTATTATTATGTATTATGTATATATTGTCTCTGATGTAGGATGTGACAGAGTGGAAAAATAATCGATGAGTTCAGTTTCGTAAATGAAGTCTTCATGTTAATAAAACTAAATTGTGTGATTATCTAGACAACATGGAACTGAGTAATAAATAAAAGAAAACTTGTGTTATTTTCAAAAAGATATCGTAGAATATTACAAATTGGGTGTTAGCGACGATTGCGCTACTAAAATCGTACAGATGTCAGAAGAGTTGGACCTTTATTCCTGTCACTTTTTTAATATTTATATGAATTCGTTAATCAATACTGGAAGTTAACCATAGATGGAAGTATAACGCTACAGAGAAATAAATTCCTCAATAGCCTACTCTATGTCGATGACTAAGTGTTAATAGCTGACAATGAGGAGATCTACAATTTTATATATCACTTGAACTTTGCAATCAAAAATTTTTGCATGGAAATTTGAACCAAGAATTTAAAAAATCAGAGAATAACAAATTACACTTAAGTAATTGGTATACCAACTAGCGAATTTGGAAGAAACAGATATACATTTCAAAACATTAAATTACAACAGGGCACGGATGATAATCAACCATGTCTTTGATATGAATAAAATTCAAAAGAGCAGAAGATTCAAGACATATAAAATTATGTCAAAACCAATTCTTATTAAACGATGCTGAGAATAACTGAAGAACATGCACTGCTGGATCGCGTCAGGAATAAAAAAAATAGAGATCAATTAAAAATAACACCAATGGTTCAATAATTCTGAGGCACGGGGTTTTGACACTTTAAAAGTATGTAAAGCACCAAAATACCAAGGATAATATTGCATTACACCCGCAGAGGTAAAAGAACGCCTGCAAGGCCACCTAAGAGATTGAAGGAGATCGTAACAGACCACTAGGTCTACTACTGGAAAGAAAGATGATGATGTTTTCATTCGTTTTGAATGTTTTACCAATACACAACTAACTATCAACTCCACCTAATTTCTTTAATTCTATGTATATTTCATTTTCTATTTTATAGGGGCTCTATGACTCGTCGACAAGAGAGGACTGGACCAGGGAACGGGAAGAAGTCTGAATATGGCTTTTTTTGGAGAAACCATCGTGGCATTTACCTGGAGTAATTTCAGAAATGGTGAAAATCTCAATGGCCGTACGGGAATTTGAACCACTCGGCTCGATGGTATGTTATGTTACGACTTAGGCCGAAAGCCAACAAATAAATAAATAAAAATGTTACGACTTGTATAATGGCGCATCTTGATTGTGAGCTATTTATTCCTCACGGAATTATTATGATCCTAATAAACGCAGGGCCTATTTTTTTAACGTCTCTTAACAAAGAGGTCTTTAGAGACGGGTCAGGGCCTTCCATATCAAGACGTTGTAATGTATATCACATTTGCTGAGAGACATTATTACAGATAATAGTCACACTTAAAATAAATAACTTATGTAACTGGCCTTAAACTGCCACGAATTCAGTAAGTCAATATCTTAACGACTAGCGATCGGTATCTACCGCGGATGATCTCATGCCTACTGATGAATGATAACAATCGAGCCAATTGTTCTAAATAATTTTCACGCCAATGCAATTGAATTTGTCCAGAAGGAGTTAAAAGACATTAACTATCCAAGAGATTCGCAATGAAATACCTGTATCGGTCAGATTTTCCTTAAAATTCTTTGCACAAATGTCGATGGCAGGAACAAAAATTATATTTTTGCCGGAAAATTACTGATTATTTCTTAGATTCTGTTAATTGTTTTAACCTCGAAATAGTGTGTCTACATTTTTTTCAGCATCAAACATTTTGGCTCCGATGGTTTTGGGAAATTGGAACTGTTAATTGATAGGACTTTGAAGCATTTTCACATCAGAATAGACTGTCTTGGGCAATTACAAAGACATTTTTTAAAAAAGACTCTATTCAACGTTTACTTCAAAAAATAATCACTGAAAATGATCGTTCTGGTTATTGTATAATGACTCAATTCTCATCAATGTCTCTACTTTTTCTCTTTTTCTAAAGCCTGGAATTTAGTAATAAGTGATTCTATGTTTTTGAAGAAAACTCATCTGGCTATCAACATATTGGTAACGCCACCAAGGTAATGTTTCTGTTACAAAGGTCGGAACGCGAAGCTTCGGCTACTTTAAACCTGTTCACGCTGAGCATTCATTTAGTTCAAATTTTAATATTTCAAATACACAAAACAGTTGACATCACCAATGGCACGCTGGTAAGAGTACTCGGGAAATGATAGTGATCCAAGCTTTCATCTTGACCTCACACATAAAAATTGATGTCAAAGCTTGAGGTGAAAGCACTAGAAATGTCCAGAGACAAAAGGAGATGAGATCCAACCAGAAATACTCTAAAACAAGAGTTTGAGGTTTTCACTCTAGTTAAAGCATTCCGGACCTCCTTCTAGGGATTGCTTAGTAACAAATCATTAATAAGATTATAGACAAAAACAGTCTTAGAGTCCGAGAAAGGAATAATATAAATATGAATAACTCAAACAGGTTATGGTAATTTCCCAAATACCTTGATATTTTTGAACATGAGAAGTGTATCTGGAAGACCTACGATCTGAAACACAGAGAATACGATAAGAACATTTTAGGTCATTCAGTTCGGGACTGAAATTCTGGAGGAGGTGAATTCGATCGTCATTAATGACGGGACGGATCCTATATAAATTCCGTAACAGATTTTTTTGCCATTCCTTTCCCGTAATAGCGTGGCAATTAGAAAATTAGCTCCGCTATTTTAGTTTAAAAAAATAGATTATTGCGTTGTTGTTGAACTTTTCATAAGTGATTATTAAACATTTTTCTGTTTTCGGTGATATTAATTAATAAGCTGCTGTTTGAGTGCAACTTTGTGGCGGTGTAAAGTTTGCCACACATAGTGAACGGAGTGTTGTGAGCCTGCAGCATTAACTTTTATTATTTATAATTTGTGACTTTCTTCGTGCTCTTGGTAGTTTCTCATCGACGACAATTCATATTTATATTCAACTATGTCCAGTGGAATATATGGGGAAGGAGGGGGTAGCCCAGACTTTTCACTGGGTGATGATACAGTGAATAAACAAGAAGTTATGCATGCGGCCGGAGATTTCCTCGTCGCAGAAAATCAGCTTGTTGTAGTCTCGGCAGTCATCGACATTGCGGATGATGATATATCGGAAGTAGACAACGTCACAAGAATTACTTGAAAACGAGTCTGTGAAACTACATTTGAAACAGAAGAGAAAAGATTTGTAGTTGAAGATGATGCCACCCGGACCGTGGAGGCCTCAGAACCTGCTACACTTTCTCCTGTGATTGCAGTCCCTCGAAAAGCGTCGGCCAAGCAGACAGAGTCAACACCACCTACGAGTAAGCAACCAGTCTCTCCAAGACCAGCAAATCATTACAAGCTAGCTGATCCAGGTCCTTATTATGTGTATGTTGAGATCAGAGATCGTAACCTAGGTAATTTACACCCAATGAGTATTGGTAGGTTTGTACATATCAATATCCCTGAAATAAAATGCCATATTGTAAACATCACTTCTACAGGGAAGAATAGAATTAAAATTGAAATAGACAGACCTTCAGTAACTAATAAATTAGTTCAGTCTGCTGTATTTAAAAGCAGAAATTTAGAAGCTTACATTCCTACGTTTCTAGTTAAAAAGCAGGGTGTCATCCGAGGAGTAGACGTGAGATTAAAGGAAGCAGAGATTATGTCCGATATTGAGTCTTCAGTTAACGTAACCAATGTTAAAAGATTAACAAAGAGTGCGGTGCGAGATAACTCAGCATCAACTGTGAAATTACAGACATGTATACTAACTTTTGACAGTCAATAAATCTCTCAATTTGTCTACTTATACGGCATGAGATGTGAGGTTAGCGCTTATATTCCATCTGTCAAACAATGTTATAAATGCCTTCGATTCGATCATATTAGTACACAGTGTAGGCGCAGCCAGCGTTGCGGTAGATGTGAAGGTTCTCACTCTCTTCAGCAGTGTCAATCCAATGACACAATTTGTCTAAACTGTACAGGCCAGCATGTGGCTACGGATCGGTCCTGTCCAGAGTATCTGTTCAGACAAAGGGTCCACGAACAGGCTACTACACATAGCATTTCCTTTAAAGATGCTGATGGTCTATTGAAGAAAAGGTCTTATGCAAATTCTGTATCTAAAACATCTTACAGTTATCCTCCTCAATCACCTTTCCCACCTGCGGTAAAAAATATAATGGAATTCCCTCCACTGTCTCTAGACGGAAGTATAGAACATCAGCACAGACGCTTTCCAAGTATCAGAACTACAAAGCCCTTAGAACCTCTTGTTAATGCTTCGCGGACTTATCAAACAACACCCTCACACTGGATAAGTATGGAGAGAGGAGCTAATGGTCAGAGACAATCGTCAAATATTAGTCAACTCTCTTCATCTAACAGATACACAGGCTACCGATATGAAATTGATCCTCGTGGTTTGCCGGGGAAACCTATTCCCAACAATCCTTACCCTCCACGGCCTCATAGTGAGGACAAAGGTAAAAATCAAATTGGGGAGTCCATCATAGATAAGATTAGCCTCATTCTGCTTGTTGTGGATAGCTCATGGTCGAATGAAAACCTAGATCCTGACGAAATAAAAAAAAAATTATTTAAAATCTTTTCCTCACCCAATGGTGTTTAAAATTTTACAGTGGAATGCTCGTTCTGCAATAGCTAATAGAGAATGCCTTTTAAAAGAACTGTATGATTGGTACATATCTGTAGCCGCTATTAGTGAAACATGGTTCAAGCCTCATATTCCCATTCATTTCAGGGGTTACAATGTTTTAAGGAACGACAGAGATGATGGCAAAGGAGGGGTGGCTTTATTAATTAGAGCAAATATCTGTTTTCAGCAAATTCAGTTAAACTCGGAAGTAAAATAACTCCAGGCAGTAGCAGCTGAAATTAAAAACCCCTATGGGTACAATTTCTATAATGTCATTATACAAACCTCCAAGAATTAAAATCAGTAAAAATGAATGGAATCATTTATGGTCTTCTTTTCGTTGCCCCTTTCTGATCTGTGGAGATTTTAACTCGCATCATTCTGCGTGGGGCAACGAGATTTTTGATGTTGACGGTCGCTAATTGTTGAATTCTATAGAAGATCTCACTCTTATAATACTAAATGATGGCTCCCCTACGATGATCCCGTCTCCACTGAGACGTCCATCTGCAGTGGACGTATCGATAGCGTCGCCCAATTTCTACAAAATAGGTAATTGGGAGATTAAAAGTATTCACTGGGTTCAGACCATTTCCCAATATACATAAGTGTTGGTATTGAAACAAGATTGCCAAAAAGACATTATTCCAATAGTCGATGGAAAATCCAGGAAGCCTCGTGGTCAACTTACGGTTCTGTTACGGTATTTCAGAGGAACTAGCCAAGCTTGACCCTAGTTTGACTGTAAGGGAAAGATATAATGCTCTGATCTCAGCAATCAATAAAGCTGCTATCAAGTCAATCCCTCGCCGTAAAACATCTGGTTTCTGTAGAAAACCTAAAGTCTTTTGGTGGAATACAGAGTTTTCGAAAGCGGTGGCGAAACGCAGACTAGCCCTGAATAGATATCGGAAAGAGCAGACTCTTGAACGATTCCTGAAGTTTAAACGTGAGGATGCCCGGACAAAAATGTTTTTAAAGCATCGAAAAAAGGAGGAATGGGTAAAATACTTCAACAGCCTGAATAAAGACTCCAGTATTTCCGATGTTTGGAAGAAAGTCCTATCTTTAAAAAAATTAAGTGTAGCTGAACCTTCGACACTGATCCAGTCTGGCTGGAAGACTTCGTTGACAGAATAGCACCATCCTCTTGTTTGAATGCCCCTTGGAAACGTCCTGAAGATTACTCACACCCTATCATCACACTCTTCACCATCCTGGAATTACAAAACGCACTCGCTACAACCAAGAATACATCCCCAGGAATAGACAACATCCATTATGCAATGCTAAAAAAAATCTCCCTTCAAAAGCACTGGATTTACTTCTTAGCACCTTTAACGAAATATGGACAAGGAATTGCTTAATGGAAGAATGGACAACCCAGTTAATACTCCCAGTTTTAAAATCTGGTAAAAATCCTTTACACCATTCTTCATATAGACCAATTGCTCTCTCGTCGTGTGTGGGGAAGACCCTGGAGAAACTTGTTAAGAATCGTCTCGAGTGGTGGCTGGAAGCTAATGACTTGATGCCTCAGACTCAATTTGGTTTTCATAAAGGGAGAGAAGCAGTGCACAATATAAGTACACTAATAACGGACATTTTCACCTCTTTCAAAAGGTGATACTTTACGGTCTCCTTGTTTTTGGATATCCACTCAGTTTACGACAACGTACAATTCCTATTCTATTAATAAAATTAAGTAGACTGGGAATGCCAGAGGTTTTTATATATGGCATAAGCAAATTCCTGTTGGAAAGAACGGTCTTTGTGCGATATGGGGACCAAATTATAGGACCAAGAATACGTACTACTGGATTATCCCAAGGTGCCATACTCAGCCCGCTACTATATATCCTCTATACATAGGACCTGGAAAGAGTAATAGGTCCTAACACTCTAATCCTTCAGTATGCAGACGACATCTGTATATACTCTTTGGCGGTCTCATTGGAGATAACTTTAAATAACCTATCCGCAACCATGATAGAAATAGACAAATGGCTGAAATCAAATGGACTTCAAATTTCAACGCAGAAATCTTCCGTCGTTATATTCACCAGAAAACGGATAGATCTCAATGTGGTCAAAATAGTTAGGCTAGGAAACTACTACTTTTCAGTGAAATCTAACGTAAGATTCCTGGGATTATTGATGGATGCCAAACTCAGTTGGATACCGCACTTTAATCAAATAACTAACTATTGTAATCAAGCGCAGATTATTATTCGATCTTTGACAAGTGTTTGGTGGGTTTCAAGTCCCAGTATACTTTTGATGATTTACAGAGCGCTAATTAGATCAAAAATTGACTATAGATGCATTCTGTACAGCAGTGCAAGCTCCGGAATGCTGTCCAGGTTAGACAAGCTACAATATAGTTGTATTCGCACTTGTCTCGGGGTTATGAGATCTACTCCCACCAACGCCCTATTGGTGGAAACCCGGGAGGTGCCTCTGCACATTAGTGGCTGTCGGGCAAATTCATTGTTGAGAGGCTAGCATACCGGAACCACCCAACTATCCTTAAATATAAAGAGCGACTCTCAGAGATCAATTACAGCTATACGGAGTGGGAAGAACAAACGGACAGAATAATTCAAATAAAGCTATTTCCACCACACGAATACCATTCCATCTTCGGTATGATTCAACTTCCCGTATGGGAGCGTGCATAAACCACGTAGCTCCATTTTGGCCTCCTGTGCCCCTCCCCCCCCCACGTAGCCCTATTTGGCTTTGCATCTACCCCCCATCTCCCACCACCCAGCACGTAGCTTTTTTCCCTTTTGATAATCAAATGACGGAAATAAATATTGATAATCAAATGACGGAAATAAATATTCACATGCTGTTGTGAGTTCTGTTCCTCATTTTAACTGTGCAAAATGTTATGAAAGGAAAACTACGTGGTCTGGCTCTGAACCCCACCTCCCCCACGTAGCCAAGCGTAGCCTTCCAGTAAAGCCCCCCCCCTCCTGGACCGAGCCACGTAGTTTGTGCACGCTCCCTATTTTATTTCACTCTTGAGGATAAGCAATACCCAAACCTCAGTCTGTTAGTTGAGGTATATTACGGAAAAATGGAGTAACACCGTGCATATGTTCATGATGGATCTAAAACTGCCCCAGGAGGCGACGTAGGATGTGCTTTTTTCTGCCCCTGCACTAAGTATCAAGGAATATATAAACTTCCATCAACTACATCTATATACACCGCAGAAGCAATAACTATTTTAGAGGCAGTCAAGTATTGCTCAACACTAATCGAGACGAAGTTTCTAATCATCTCAGATTCTGAGAGCGTGTTGAACTCTATTCAAATCAGATATTGGGGCAAGAGTACTAATCAGATTATAGTAAATATAGTTCAAGAAACAGATCAATCAATTGCCTCTGAGTGAAGGCGCATGCAGGGGTGCTGTATAACGAATAAGTAGATGAGTTGGCAAAGAAAGCAGCTAGAATAGGCGTTGCCCTCAAAACACGGTTACCGTATACGGACTATCTACCACAAATAAAAATCGAAGTAATGAACAAATGGTAGAGTGAATGGGACATCAGTAAAACATCAAGGGGACAATACTATAACAATATCCAGCCCCGAATTTCTACCCGTCCCTGGTTTTCCAGCCCCTTGGAACCTAGAGGGGTTATCACCACGATAATTACAATACATTTTAATCACGATATTTTCGCACAGCACCTACACCGTCTAACCATCATAAATTCAGATACCTGTCAATAATGCAATTCCGAAGTAGGTGATACAAATCATATATTTTTCGCTTGTCCAAGATATAAAGACCACAGACCTAAATTCTTGAAAGATCTAAACAACTTTGGTATATCCTTTCCAACAAGTATCTCTTGTCTGTTGCATGGCAACAATGTAGTAGTCTATATGTAAATTGCTAGCCAGTTTTATAAAAACAACAAACATTAAGATTTAGGCAAATAAGTGCTTTTTTTATAATGTTTTAATTTCTGTATGTGTATGTAAATAATCATTTAATGTGTAGATAACAATCTCCTTTTTAATTATGCTGTAATTATTGTTTGTGCACGAAGAGCCTTGTACCCCCCACTGTTTGTACAGAGTACTCTATTTACTTGTTTTCCTAATTCTTGATTTTGTAAACATGTATGTATTTATTTGATAAATATTCCAGCCTATGTAAAATTCTTGGTTTATGTATAAATGTCCTGTAAATTTGTTTATCTGTTCAATGCTTTACTCATTTGTACTAAGCCAATTATCTGTATAAATAACTGATGGCGGTTCAGGCCAAATAAATAACAATAAAAAAAGGCTATAATAACCTAGATGTCTACGAACCAAAAGCCGCTAATATATATAGAAAAAAAACTATTCAAGCAAAACAGCACCGGTAATTGAGAAGAAGGAATTGAATGATGTCCAGATGCAACTGGGAAAGTTATTAAACAGGATAAATATCAGCAAATTTCTATGAAAGCGTCATCTTCACTCATCCAAAGAAATATACATTTGAATCACACATTTAAAATTACTAATTGACAATAATAGAAGCTATATTACACGTAAATCAGTTTAGATTTAGGAAAATCGGTGGTAGAAGCTTAGGGTTCAGATAAAAACGGACATGTTCCCAAACATCTTGGAACGCTAAATAATAAAAAATACTCAAAATAATAAATGTTTTAAGTCAGAAACACTGAGAAAGAATTATAACTTTACAATCGAAATAAAATTCAGTGGCTGATTCAAAAATATAGAAACATCATACGTAAGCATCAGTTAAATAAGGAGAATGCACTTGATGTTTAAACTGAAATTAGAACTAAGACACAAACTTTACCTCAAACTCGTAGGCAGCAAATCGCTTAGTGCTTTGATCTAAGGGATGCCCGAACTGAATATTATTCTAATGTGAAGCTACAAAAGGTGATTGAAAATCAAGTAAGCAGACGAATTGCGAATTAAAACCATTTCATGAATATTAGGGAAGACATGATTTTTTGCGAAAAAGAATATATCATAAGGCAAGCCAAATTTTAAAATATACAAAACTCATTAATTTGTTAAGAGTGGTTGAGGATAGAGATAAAAATCTGGAGAGTGACAAAAATCACGTTATGTGAATCGGAGCATATTTGTGTTGTACTAAATGTGCTGGAGATGAAAATTGTACACTATATGAGTAAATTTATTGGTCCTGTCTCACAATTTGCTTAGATGCAGATATGTATCCGCAATGCCAGATATATTTCCCTTAGAAGTCAGGTATCTGTTGATATTTTGAATCTAACCTCAAAGTTGGCTGGATCCTCCAGAAGCAGGTATACTAAGCCTGGTGTCAGAGGTACGAGGGCCAGTTCCTTTTCTCCTTACCAAATCTAACCCGGTAATTCTAACGAGTAAAGTGGATCTAAAGTTTAACGTGGAATCCGAACTACTTCACATTACACAGCAATCTGTGCCAGAGATGATGGTAGGTTTAAGGGCCTTTAAATATACCCGGCGAGACAGGGTTTCTAACGTGGGACCTTTCGTTCTCCAGTCGGTCCGTTAACCGCTGCTAATTTTGAAGGTAGTTAGTGGGAAAACTATCAATCATTTGGTTAAAGTCTTCTCTTCCTGCCTGCAGTATTCATCATCCCATCATCCTGCCATAAAGTTGAGATCATTTTGCTACAGGAAGAAGGAAGTATTCAAAACATCAAAAACTACTGCCCTAAATATGTGTTGTCTGTTCTGTACAAATTTTTTACAAAAGATTTTGTTGAACCGAATCAATTCCATCCTTGATCCTGCTCAGACCACTGAACAAACAGGATTCCGCAGCAGGTTCGGCACCATCGACCATACTCTTTCCCTATGAACACTAATTGGCCGAGCAAACGAATACCAGATGCCTTTCTTCTGTAGCGTTTGTGCATTTTAAAAAGTTATTTGAATCAGGAAGTGAAAAAAGCAGTGCTGTAAGCCATAGCTGAACTTGTCGTTGACACAGCTTGTATCGGAGTGCTTTCATTTTCTTGGAGATGGCAATGTCAAAGTTAGAAAGGGCAGAAAAGGAATTACTATCAAGGTCAGCAGACGTAAAAACTTGATATTACCCATGACCTTGCTCTTTAAGTCAACGACATTGATGAAACCTTGGCTAAAATCTCGATTCCCAGTGAAAGCACTTGGCTTGAGCATGAAGCTTTCAGAAACAGAAGTTATATTCAACAAATGGGCCCCAGCGAGGAATGTTGAAATACATAGCATATGTTTACCCGCTGGTGTTACTGCTCGTGTTGAGGCCACCGAACTGGATCGGGGAGGTACAGCGGGACCAGGTTCCTCGCGTACCGCTCACCCGGATTGTGGTTTTTTGGTGGTTTCTTCGCAAATTCTTGGACAGTCCCCAATCTCAGATTTATAAGCTACCATTTCTCAAACAAAAACATACGGATAGATGGCAACATAAATATTCCCACAAGTGGTTAAATGCTCCAGATCTTACAAATCAAGTTCTAAACCACGGGTGAACCACATGCCATCTACCCTCACGATTACACACTGGACGCCTGTGTAACAGTTAGCCCGTGTCTCTTGGTCTTCTGGAGCCAACCCAAGAGAGAGGAGGAAAAAAGTTCTTTAGAAAATGTCAGTGAGTACAAGAGATATAAGATCAAAACATTTCCGTCACTTCAAGCTGGATGACAAGCTGTAGGGAGACATTCTTATCTCCAATTCTCATGTGCACACAAATCTGAAGAATATAATTTACGAGCAATACATTTTTCCCGTCCTGACTTACGGCTGTGAGACCTGGAACATAAATGAATTAACAAAAGGAAAACTAAGAATGGCCCAAAGAGCTTTGGAAAGATCAACTCTAGCAACTAGAAAAGACAAGAAGAGAGCAACCGACCTTAGGTCAGTTACGAAGATCACAGACATCTTGGAGAAGCCTAGTTGAAGTGAGACCGGGTCGGCCAGGTTGCTCAGACGAACGATGAAAGATGGACAAAAACAATGTTTGAGAAGTGTCCAACAGATCATCACAACCAGAGACTACCAAATCGACGGAACAAGGACATGCTCGAGTTAGCTGGAAGATGATTGCCCAAGACCATTCTACCCGAAAATTACTTCTCAAGCTCTAATTCAACACATAAATCTAAGAGGCCACATAATTCCATGATTGAACTGACTAATGATGATGTAATCTGGCGCCCATCCAGTTGGCTCAGGTGGTTGCGGCACTTGACAAAGGGTTAGTTGACTCAAGTCTTGATATTGGAGAGAATTTTCATCACCTGGACTAGGCCGGCAGGGCACGGTATAATAGGTGGTGAAGCACAATACCTGTCACCATCTGCGACGAAGGCATACGGCACCATTGATAGTTATTCGTCAATGGGATGGGGACGATTAACTTTCGGAAGAGTAGGCCTGAAACGACGGGCAGCAGATTTTACTCTCCCCCCTTCCATCATCTTTCATTCATTCACAGAGCAAACAACACTATATATTAACCTACAGACACAGTCATCCACACAAAACATTGATTGAAAAAACTTTTTTTCAAGTGAAATCTACTTTACGGTCACTGACTGGTTAATTCTTCCTTTGCTATCGTAATATTATGTTTATATCTCAAAATTTAAACGTTAAAGCATAGTATAAACTTTATTAGTCTTCTTTATCAAATAAATATGAGGTTCGTTTAGACGGAGCTGGAAGTATTTGGGAAAAAATATTAAGTGTGGCGTTTGTCACAGGTACGAGGCGAAGGCCGTAGATTGTAGTTTGTGTAAGAAGTGGTTTCATAGGGCATGTAGGGAAGAGGAAGCGTGGAAAATAAATGAGGCTCTGCCATGGTTTTGTCCACTTTATTTTACAGCTGAAAGGATGATGGAGATGGACGAAAAGATCAGTTGCTTGAAAGGGTCAGGGTTCTTGAGGCTCGTCCTGTGGAGGCTCACCCTGTGGAGGCTTAGCATGTGGAAGCTGAGCCTGTTGAGGGTCATTCTACAGAGGCAAAAAGTAGAAATGGTGGGTTGCAGGAAGTTGAGAAGGATGAGTAGGTGCTGGTTAATAGGTTGAAGGATAAATATGGATAATAGGAGGAAGAAGCCTGATACTTCAGAAATTGTGGTGAAAAATAGGTTTGACCTGTTGCCAAAGTCAGGAGTAGAAGAGCCTCATGTAGATTTAGGAGTAGCTAAGATGCAGTGGGCCTTTAGGAATATGGGAGTGCAAGGTAAGAATAGAAAAAAGGGTTCTTCTGCTAGGTAGAAGCCATGGGAGAAGTGTAGGCTCTCTTCTGCACAATCAGTTAGGCACAGGTTACCAGGTCACATGTTTTTTTAAACCTAGTGCAACATTAGGTCAGGTAATTGAGGTAACAGATTAACTTTGCTCACTTTGTAGGAGTCTCACTAAGGACGATAGAGTAGTGATAGTGAAAGGTGCGGGGAATAGTATTGATAGAAACGTCAGTTATAGTATAGAGAGTGACCTGAGGAAGGTGGTGAAGGAGGCGCAGCGTAGCAGGGTTGAGCTTATGCAGTACTAAGTCTCCATGACCGGCCACAATTGAACTATGCTGTGAGGCGGGCAAATGTGGAAACAGATGTGCTACTTGGGAAAGGTATTAGCTCTGTCTAGGGGTTGTGCCAGTGAACATTAATGGTAAGTGGGGCTTTACTAGGCATGGCCTACACATAAATAGTAGGGGGAATGGAGTAATTTCTGAGTTGATTCCTTAAGCTTCCTCGGTCACTGTGTGTATTATCTTAGCTCTCCAGGTGGAGTCGCGTCGATTTATTTAATCCTAAAGTTTCTGCCATTGTTCTGTGACTTTCATCAGAGGACCAAGATAATACTTTCTGAGTTGTTAGCTAAAGCTGTAAGGGAGCCCTTTTCCAGCGATGATGGGGTCAGCACTGCGCCTTTTTAGTTTAGGGACTGTTGGTGGAAGAATTGAAATAGATAATCAAAGTGATACTGGTTGTATATGAGAAAAATTACAGATGTTAAAGAAATAAATGAAGTTGCTGAAACAACAACTGAATGGGGTATAACTGGGAAGGAAGAGGTTAGCGCTTAAAATATAAAGTCAGTAATAAGGGTGAACTGTAGAAGTATAACGAACAAAGTAATAGAATTTGCAAACTTAGAAGAGATACATGAACCACATGTAATAATAGGGATAGAATCTTGGTTAAAAGAAGAAATACTAGACAATGAGGTTTTTCCCAATGGTTACAGAGTGCACCGCAAAGAGAGAGCAGCAATTGGTGGAGGAGCTTTCATACTAGTTAGGAAAAACAACCACAGTTCACTGGTGTTCATAGATCATGACCATGAGTCACTTGAGGTAGATTTCTGGGGAAATGAAAAATCAGTATGATGGCTGCTTACCGCAGTGGAAAAATGACAGTTTAAGATGAGGCTCTTGGTGAGAAATTAAATTCATACTCAGACATCAGAGGTGAGAGTAGAATAGTTATTACTGGTGGGGATTTAAATTTGCCAAGTGTAAACTGGGTAGATAATAAGATTAATACCACAAGGGAACAGAGATTTGCAAATACTTTTATAAGGGAAGGAGCATTTAGGCAAGTGGTAGAGCAGAACAATAGGGAACAAAATATTTTGGATATAACTTATTCCTAATAAAGCCCTATGATAACCTTGTGGTATGTGAAGTAACTGAAGGAATAAGAGATCATGAAGCAGTTCTGATGGATATTAGAAGATTCATTGAACCAGCAGCCAGAACTGAAGGGGAAAATAGGTACAATTATAAAAAGGCTCAGATTTCGAATTTGAAGAGATATTTCAGAGAACGTTTCAGCAAATGGAAATAACGCACAAATACAGAAGAATCAATGTGGGAAGAGTTCAAGGAGGTAATAAGTTCGGTGGAAGAAATATTTATTCCAAAACAGAAAATTAAGAGAAGTAGAGAACCTGGGTTGTTTAATGGGAAGGTGAGGAGGTGCAAGAGGTTGGTAAAAAGATAACATAATAGAGTTAAGAGACACCAGTGTAGTAGGAAATATTTGAAACAACTAAACAAGGACTTAATATTAGCTAGGAAGGTGGCTTAAGATGGGTTTATGGAGAGGATTTTTAATGCAGGGACCAACTGACCGATGCTTCGAGAAATTTTTATGGGAGGGAAGAAATTAAATTCATACTCAGACTTCACAGATGAGAAAAACATAAGGATGGAGAAGAAGTTACTGAGGATTTGAAAAAGGTAGAAATTTCAAGCAAATGGTTTAGTGAGTCCATTAGATTAAAGGAACCGGAAACAAGTGGGACTAAATCGCATAACGAGCTTAACAGACCAAAAAATGTGAAATTCATCCTGAAGATATCTTGAAGGGACTAAGAAAGCTAAATAAACTTAAAGCGGGTGGTGTAGATAATATTACTACAAATGTTTTAAAGATAGCAGGATGTGACATTGTACCTTATTTTTAAATATCATTTTTTAAATTAAATTAAATTAATTTGCGATGGAGCGCACGCTCAGATGGCAGTTTCCCTACAGACCCATCTTCTCCCTTTCCTGCAACCACTTACATTTGACAGCTTCAAATTATAGCTTTAAATTCTTCTAGAGTTTTTGATAAATTACTGTTTATTTATCTTCGTAACTTATTCCAATCCCTGACACCCTTAACCAAAAAAGAGAATCTTCCTACACCCTTGTGCCTGAAATCGAGTACCAGGATGTGGCCATGGTCTAACTCCTGTACATGATACACAAGATGTGGGTTCCATACTACACTACCATATTCAAGCAATGGTCTGACCAAAATTTTGTAACCAAATTCCTTTACTTCTCTCGTACTTCCCCTCATCACTCTCTCCAACAAGTGCAGAATTTTGAAATCTTTTTAAAATGATTCTGGATACTTGCTGTTTACCAGAGCACTGGAAACGTTCGTAACTAATGTCGGTACCTAACGGAGAGGTGAAGAAACAGAGTAAAAAATTATAGGCCAATCAGTTTGTCATCAGTGGCAGGTAAATTCATGGAGAGATTGAAATGCAACCACATCAGAAATATATACTAGGAGCGTAAGGGGTTTTCAAGTTGATAACATGGCTTTAAGTAAAGATATTCATACGAATCTCAGTTGGTGGGATATACCCAAGATATTTCGGATGAAAGGAACAAAGGTGAGCAAATTAATAGTTTAGCATTAGATTTTTCAAAGCCTTTTGACGGACTAAGGCCATAAAATGATAGTAAATAAGGTAAAAACTATTGGAGTGGATGACGATGCGATTTGCTGGAAGGGATAAGATGACCACGACCACAAGCTGCCACTAGATTTCAGGCACAAGAGTACAGGAAGATTCTCTTTTTTAGGTAAGGGCTTCAGGGAATGGAATACGTTACCAAGAGAAACGATGAATAATTTACCAAAAACTTTGAAAGAATTTAAATTGAAATTTGTAGATGACAAATTTAGGTGAGTGCAGGAAAGGGGGAAATTGGGTGAGAAGGGAAATTGACACCGGAGAATGGGCTCGATTGCAATTAAAAGTAATTTAAATTAAAATTCTCGACTCATGGCAAACGTATGTCAAACTACAATCATCTGCTACTTAACCCAGCTTTCAAAGCTTTCAATAGTCACCGATTTACTACACTCATTTCAGAAACAATCTCTAATTTTTTCAGTAGAACTGTAACACTGCAAGCATTAATCAGGCCCAAGAAGCCAGAAACCACTGCCGAATGCTCATTATAGTGAAGGTAGTGATCCTGTTTCTGATGATGGCACGCCAGACAAGGATTGGTGGCAGAGTGAAAATTATTTTTAAAATACCGGCACTTTACACATACTTAATCGGTCACCTTCACACAAAACATTCCGAACACACTATATGTAACATTCCTCCATTCACCCATTACGGTTGCTTATTACACGTACAAAGAAAGAAAAACTGGAAATATCTGTTACAAATGTTTCAATGTAATTGCCGCATCGATGCTGTCGTCGACGGAACTTAAAGGGTGCTCGGTAACGCTCTGGTCTCTCATTCGGGAGGAAGTGGATTGAAATCCACTTCCGGCCATCCATATTTCGGTTTTACATAGATTCCCGAAATCACTTCGAGCAAATTCAGGGGTTGGTTTCTTTAAAACGCCAAGATCGAATTCCTTCCCATTCCTTTCTCCCAGTCATTACCCATCTCTAATGACCTCGTCTTCGACGAGGCGTAAAGCCATAAGCATAAAAAAATGAGAAACTATCGTCGGATTTATGAAGTCGGATATTGTCGCTTACAAGGTTGCTGTTGTCTTATGTTGCTAATGAATATCTAAAAATGTACTGCTGCTGCTATATCTTTGAATGTGTACTTCGGAGAACTCACCTCGAAACATCGATACGGCCTCCAGATCATGTCTCATGGCAATGTGGATAACTAACAAACAGAATCTGTTTGCATACGAGAATAAGTAAACTGTTCAGTCATTGATATGGTTGAGTTCGTGAAATATATGGGCGTAGAAATCCAAAGCAATATGAAATTGAAATTTCATATAATTTCGATAGTAGATAAAACAAACTGGAAACTGCGATAAACTGGTCGAATTTTGGAGAATTGTAAGGCAAATACAAATGAGATAGCATACAAAAGTATCATGTGTCCGCATTTTGACTATTTCTGTGTCATTTTCGATTCGAATCGCAAGGAATTGTTAGAAAGCATATGGAAAGTGCAGAGAACAACCGCTCAATTTGTGATGTTTGCCACTGCCCTTCCGAAAGTGTCACAAAATTGATCCATACATTAGGCAGTAATTGTCTTGGAGATAGGCGACGTAGGTTTCGTTGGAATTTATCGTATAACATGCGAATATCTACTTTCATAAATGAGTGCGAAAAAATACTTCATCCGCCAACCTGTTTGGGTCGCAATTACATGAGTGATAAGATGAGAGAAATAAGATGCCGTACTGCATTCTTTCTTCCCGCGTACTGTAAGGGACTGGAATGCACAGAGCTACTTTTAATGCAATGCACTCTCTGCTATCCACAACTATGTGAATTGCAGTGTATAGATTTAGATATCTGAGAAAATGTTTCACTTTGTGTCAATAACAGCACTCTTTCATATCATTTACAGTTCCCAATACCTGGTGGTGGTGAACTTGCCGGAGACGAGAATTATAATGCGTCAGTGATTTCAGCATGGTGTTTAAAATTTTTCCTCCGCGACAGCTGATTATTAAGTCGAATAATGTGACAGGTGACTAAGCAGTTCCATCATCACCACTTTCTATCACTCAGGTGTATAGTTCAAGTGTTAGAGACGCAGATACCGGATAGAATTTCGAACGTGACTCTTGTGGAGAGCTACTTGAAAGATATGTACGATGATCTGCATTTTTCAGTACGTGACGAATCTGGGCCCCGTTGACCTCGCTCGCCGCTATATAATGGGGGCTCGCCGCTGTCCTGTCAGCCTTCGAGATGTTCCGCTCGCTGCTGATTGTCCTGTTGGCCGCTGCCGTCTGTTCTGCAGGCGTTGCGCCTGCTCCCCGCTCAATCAGGCGACCCCGCCTGGACGGCAGGATCGTCGGTGGCACCGAAGTCGACATCACAGAGTATCCCTACCAGCTGTACTTCCTATACGAAGGACTCATGTGAGTATAAGTAATTGATGCAAATTATATTTATCATTGCTTAGTGTATTTTAAAAACAATGCAATTTCAGTGCACTGCAAACATCGAGCACCAATATTTTTGTTGAATTGAGTCGAATTATCACACTTAGCTTATGCACTAAAATTTTGAATTTTTTGGTACTAAAGTGGCACAATACAGCTGAAAAATGTATAGTTTTCGATAAATTATTTTTTGTGGCAGCTTTTTGGTTTATTGGAGACCGTGGCTGATAGGGTTGGAGAGAACTCCGTAGTTAAAAAATTCATCTGTGATCACTCCGCATTTTGAGCATTTTGATTGTGGTAGGTAAGCTAGTGCTGTATGTAAAATGTAAATGTGAGTGCGTACTTCCCTGAGTAGTGGTGATCGTCAAGAATCTCAGACCATATTAACAACCGCGAAGATTACTATTAAACTGTATATACGATTTACTCATCCCACGAAGGACGTAGAATGGCTAAAAACTGAAACCCTGTTACCGAAAAATTAAAGATATACGAAATTTACTTATATTTTCTATTATTTTAAATACAAATGCTGCAGTTTTAATTGGAGACAATTTTTTTCTCTCTCTTTCCCATATAAATGATGGTAAGGTTAGCGTAATTATAACAGAATTCATTTATTATCATTTGTGAGATCCACTGTCTTGGGCATTCACGTACTAAGATACGGGAGTAACGAGTGGCCCATGTTCAAATTTGTACGTACCAGCGGGCCTGACTATGGTTTGTGAACGATTTTTGTTAATAACCTATAGGGAAGGACTATCCTTTAGATCTGCCACAAAACCTACACACTGACACAACACGAAGCCTCCACTTTCCCCATAGGGTTAAATTTCTAATAACTATGTCGACAAAGCTGTAGCTCACAATCGGAAACTCTTTTATCAGCCGACCATCCAGTATAACGTTGGTGCCACATTATTGAGATCTTTTCTTCCAAACGGTCACTGCTGTTCCTTAGCAAAGTGTTTGTTTTGACGTTTCAGCTTTGCGTCGGCGTGCGGAGCATCCATCATCAGCAATGACTGGGCGTTGACGGCAGCTCACTGCGTCGTCGACTCTGCTCTCAACGGCATCACGCTCCGCTCCGGCTCTTCACTGAGCATCAGCGGCGGCACTGTACACACAGTGTCCGACGGCTACTACCACGCACTGTACAGCGACATCACTCTCGACAACGACATCGGCGTGCTGCAGGTGGCCAACGCCTTCACCTTCAGCGATACGACGGCCGCCATAGGATTGGCCACCTCCGACCCCGCAGACGGCACGGAGGTCACCGTCAGCGGCTGGGGAACCACCAGCGAGGCCTCAGAAATCACCCCGGAACAGCTGCGCGCCGTCACCGTCAATATCATCAACCGGGAAGAGTGTAACATCGCCTACGCTCTCTACGGCGGAATCACCAACACTCAGATCTGCGCAGGAGTGACCGGCGGCGGCCGAGACGCGTGCTCTGGAGACAGCGGCGGTCCTCTGGTGTCTGGCTCCAGCCAGGTCGGCATCGTCTCCTGGGGTGTCGGCTGCGCGGAGGCCACCTTCCCCGGTGTCTACACCAGTGTAGCCACCCTACGCTCCTGGATCACCGAGGCCACCGGCGTCTAAGAACTCAATACTACATGATTGAACTATAAAAATAAACTATCGTTCACTGCAACTAATTATGTCTTATCATTTATATTATACCTAAAATAAAGTCCATGTAAACAGAAATTTAGTGAAGGATTCATTTCCTCATCTTTGTTCGGTTTTATTCCGAACATTCGGACAGAGTCTGATGGTTGAGTGGTAAGGCATAATATTTAGAATGAAGGGTTCGTATCCACGTCCAGTCTTCTCGGTTTTTCATGGTTGCTGAAATCACTCCAGGTGAATGCTGGGATTGTTCAGTCAAAAAGCGTATGGCCTCATTCATTCCCCTTCCTTTCTCCCATCCTATCTCTGCTCTAATTACCTCAACGTCAACAAGCCGTGAGTCGAAAAAAATTCGTTAATACCTTCAGTCAGTAAGTGTAGCAGTAAGCAGAGAATTATTAGTTTACAGCTGCAAACGAAGATACAAGAGGCCCACGGGAAATATGTATGTACAGTCCTCCTGTGTCGGTATCTATAAGATTTGGAGGGTGAAATATTGTTTACCGTCCCAGGCTGAAAGGGGTTTTAGTCTCCCTGACTGCCTTTCGTTTTTGTGGTGCATTGGTTTAAATATGCATAGCAGACTCGAGGGGAGTTGCTTGTACCCCATCGGGCGTCTCCCCAGATGGTGGATTGGGGAATACCTCAAATACAGTATATGGGTGGTACAGTGGAAATGAATACCAGGCGAGAACCAAAACTAGCTCTACCATTACACGAATGGGTTCTATAGTACTATAAAACAGCCAGTTTCAGAGAAGAAAACCCTGAGGAAAACATAACCTGAACTTCCAGGACAGGTCGAAAAATTTGCACTATTTCTCTGGGAGAAAGCCTCTATTACAGAAGTTCTCGAAAGAAAGCCGGATGGATATATACGAAGGCGAAAAAAGACAAATAAATGGATTATGAGACAGGAAACATGGAATATACCATGTTTTTCCACTAAAATCGTAGATGTTTTCAGATAAATTGAGAAATATAACACGGACATTGTAACATCGGCTGAAACCATAAAGGGGGAGGAAAGCACAGATAAAAAAAAAGAATGCATATATAGTTGTGTGGGAAATAGGGAAGGGTGGAGTATATTTGACATTATGAAAAAAATATAACAGATGTATAAAATCCTGGGAACTAATCAATGACGGGCTTCTCCAAGTGGAAATGAAAATTAAAACCAATGCGGTAGTTACTGTGGTTGCCCTAATGACGAAGATAGAGTCCTATAAAGAACTGACAAGGATGTCTAATTTAATTAACAACCGCAAAGAAATAATCTTACTAGAAGATCTACATGCGTGAACTGGAAACAAAACAAATCATCCTTCTCTTGGATCTTTTTGGGGAAGACAGTATACAAAAATAAAGAGGAAATAATAAAAGCTGGAAATCGATATGGACTAATAATAATAATATAAGGCTGGTTCCAACATAAAGACATATACCACTACACTTATAACCAACCATGTCGAACTCTAATATCCGTAATACACTATATCATTGTGAGACAACCAAGCTGACTGTGAATCCATGACATTAGAGTACAGTTGGACCTAGCATTTGGACCAGACCGCCATTTTCTATTTGCGAAAATATACTTCCCATAGAGACAAGAAGCCGACGAACTAAACTAATTAGGTATCATTTGAAAAACCTTGCTACAAATCTGGCACACGTGGTGAACGATACACCAAAAAACCTGTATGAATTAATAAAATAATATGTTTATGAAGCAACATTCTAAACTTTAGAGATAAAAAGCCAGGTGTACTAGCGACAACAACTGTGCCTCATGGTGGAATTAAAGCCAAGGTGCTGTCGTAGAAGCCATGAAAAGTAAATAGACAATATGATTGCAAACAAAAACTATAGAGGACAGAGAAGCTAGAAGCCTACAAGAACACAAGACAAGAGATACAGCATGAAGAAAACAAGGAAGAGGACAAAGACTCGGATAAGTATGCGAAGAAGTTAATAAGCGTATGGGAAATACTAGGGCAAATAAACCCTGTAGACGGCAAAAGGCAAGCGAAGGAATAACAAAAATGCAGCTAGAATAAATTTGATTGGTATGACAAAACGGATACATTATTATCAAAACCTATTAAAAGAAATTAACGAAGAATTTTTGTAAAATGATTTCTCCCAAATCATATAGAAGTCAGAAACCATGAGCCTCTAATAACTGTCAAAAGAAATTTAAGAGGCGCTAATAGAAATAAAGGACAAGAAATCACCCGGCCCTGGAAATATTAACATAGAAATCTTCAAGGTAGACCATAACATTACTTGAAATACTGGCAACTATAGTTTAAAAAATGCTTAACAGGTGAAACACCACCAGACGAATGGAAAAGGCAAATATCAGTTCTACGAGTATATATAAAAAGGAGGAAGGCAAATCTGCAAAAATTATACAGGCACAAGAGTTACAAGCTCGATGGCAAGATTATATGGAAAAGTGATTAACCAGAGAATCGAAGAACGGTCTACGGAGGAAGAAAAGGAAAATGACTTTAGGGCAGGAAGATCCCGTATCGGTGACTTTTTCACGCTAAAAATCCTGATCGTACACTGGTAGTAAGAGTAAAGTGTGAACATTCGATCATTTTTTATTTACTAAAGACATGTGACGAATCTCGATAGATGATGAGACTATATACCTTGCTTTTTGCCTATTATCATATTGGCTGGCGATTAAGATGATGCAAACTATATATTTGGAAAACGAAAAGAGGAATTTGAAAAGTTTTGACTGATCATAAACACTGAGAAGACCTTCCCAGCAATCTCTACATTGGAACCTCCTCAGTTAAACACTGTTCATACTTCAAATTTCTAGGTGCTATTATTTCTTCAAACGGCAAAAGTAGTGAGGTTATGTTCAACAGTATAGAACAAGGGAGAAGGGTGATCCTTCAGCCAAGCTCAATGTTATGAAGTAGCAAAAAAAAACACAAAAAAAAAAACCATTGTACTCTATATATTGCAGTGTGGTGATAGTACGAGTATATGAACTTAAATACGTGGAAGACGACAAAACTAGATTAAGATTGATTTTGTCGCTTGAATAGGATTTCTGAGGAAGTAGTACCCGTACATTCTTATAAGGCAAAAGATGAATGTGGAAAGCACTATTGTAGAAGGAAAACGTCTCAAATGAGCGTATGAGAGATACCAGATGGCCACCACCTGGGAATGGACACTACCTGAAAGAAAGAAACGAGGTATACAACTGAGAAGCTGGAAGAAAGACGTAGAGGAAGTCAAATAGAGGACTTCAGGAATGCTACTGGTGGGAAAATCAAAAAGCGGGAAACGGCAACAGCCATAAAATAACCGCATATATATAAAGATGAATGTATAATTGTTTGTTTGTTGGTTTGCTTGTTCTTCATACAAATCCACAGTTTTCATCCGATCTCAATGAAACTTTGCACACTTATCCTTTGAAACAAGCAGAAAAATACTGTCTACATTTGGTTGAAAAATTATCTGTATAAATAACACATTTTGTCTCATAAATTCGAAATACGGCGATAGACAGACACGTTGGATGTGGACATCTCCAGACCGTGTTTCCGTGTAGTGAACTGGCAGCTCAGTGGCATTCCGCGTTCAGCGGCGGTCAGACGCGGACGTGCTGTCAGCAACTTCCGTTAACGCCGCAGCTATTATAACAGTGTTAGTGTGAAGTTTGTGCGTGAGCTATTGAAAACCTATCAACGCAGCCGCATTTAGGCGAATTTTGCAGTAAAAGGTAAAAGATGGCTTCCACCGCCATAACAAGAAAAAACACAGTGAAATTCACATTTGATCGAGCATACGTAAGACCATCGGCCTATGAAATACATGAGTGGTTGTTTGATAAAGTAAAGCTAATTGACGAAGAAATACTGGGAATACAACTAGACTCGTTCCAGAACTGCGTTTTTGTTAAAATGATAAGCGAGGAACATTGTGTTAGTGTAATTGAATCGAATACCGGGAACCTGAAATTCCATCATGCCGATGGAAACGTAAGCAATGTTCAAGTAACGAACGCAGGAATGGGAAAAAGACAGATAAGAGTGCTAAATCTGCCCTTTGAAATATCTAATGAAGCCATTCTACAAGCAATAAAACCGTTCGGCAACGTGGCAGAGATCGTAGAAGACAAATGGGGAGGCAATATCAGGTTTAAGAAAGCAAATGGAGTGCGACTAGTAAAAATTGAGATAACGAAGCACATACCATCATACATCAATGTATGCGGTTTCAGAGCACTGGTTGTATACGACGGCCAGCCCCGAACTTGCGCTCTATGCAATTCAATACAACATATCAGAGCAAACTGCCCCCGCATACAACCGACAGTACTACCGCTAACCTACCTTAGACGAACAGGAACACCGAAACAAGATGAAGAAATGCCACTGGAAGATCAGCAGCAGTTTCCATCACTGACGATAACGGACAATGGGAATACGGAGACGAAAACAAGAAGAGAAACGAGGGACAACAAAATGACGACATAAAGAACACCGAAGAATCAATGTGCGACGAGGTATCCAAAACCATGAACACAAAAGCGAAAAACTTACCAAGAAAACAAGAAGGAGACTTAATAAAAAAGACAATAACAAACATGGAAGAGACAAAACAGAAGAGAAAAGTTGAATCGTTGAAAAATACGGCAGAAACCGACGATAACATGGAGTCGGCCGACGAGAAGGACGAAACGAACTTGACAACTGAAGTCCCGTCGACAGCAGAAGAAACCGAGTGGACGAAACCAGCGAAGCCCAAACCCAGTAAGAAACGTCGTGCAAGAAAACAACCGGAGACGGAAAGTAAACAAACTAGGGAAACATCTACTGAAGGAGAAAATACAGACGATGCTAAAGGCACTGGAAAAAAGCTCAAAAAGCAACAAATCGGGAAGAGCCTGCCAACATTTAATACAGAGTTAAATCCAAACTCAGTCAGACACCGAGAAACAGGTAGGAGACAGCAGGTATGCCCTTTAGTTGGGCAGACAACGATCAGAACGAAGACATAGAGGATGTCAGGAAGACTTCCTGAATACAAATCGCAGCGACGAACTCACAAGGAAACAAACACCTGGAGACCGCAAATAGGAAACTTCGGTATAGAACAGATTTGACGTATGGAACAGCTGCTGTCGGACACTAACGGATTGGCGGACAACCAAGGCCAAGCACCATCACAATGAATCAAGTCTTGACACTAACAACGATTAACATCAATTGCATAACAGCTAAAACAAAGTTTTATGTCTTGAAACAATTTCTTATCCAAAATCAAATAGACGTCGCACTCATGCAAGAAGTGATAATCAGGGAGTTTGAACTCTTCGGTTACGAATGCAGACTTACAAAATAGCGACAGTCAACGCAGCTAGAATTACCTCCGATGTCAAGCTAAAATGCTTAAGGGATTATCTGTATGCTGCTGACATAGATTTGGCACTAATACAAGAAGTCAATACCCGAAAGATCGGTGAAATACACGGCTACGATCCCTGATCAACATAGGGAATGAAGCTGGTACCACCATCCTCATTAAAGAAGGAATACGATACACCGAACAAGCGATCCTAATGAGTGGAAGAGGAATCTCGGCATTAGTGCAAGGTGCCACCGTGATCAATATATATGCTCCGACTGGATCACAAGGAAGAGCAGATAGGGCCACCTTCTTCTCCAGCGACGTAACAAACCTAATAGGGTGCAAGAAGAGACCAATAATAATAGGGGGTGATTTTAACTGCGTACTGCAGCAAGAGGACCAAAACCCAAATTACAACTTTTGTAAGGAGCTACAACTTTTAACAACCAACCTATCACTAAGGGATACATGGAACGTTCTAAACCCCAATAGAATTGCCCTACACCTACATAAATAGCAGCTCAGCAAGCAGAATCGACAGAGTGTACGTGGCTGAAGAACTAAAGGACCAATTAAGCAGCTGTGAGATGTGGCCACTTGCCTTCAGTGACCACAGCGCTTATCACATCCAAATCAAATTAGATAAGCAACAAATTACAAGAGCGAAAAATCCTTGGAAACTAAACACACAGCTTCTCAAGGAGGAAGAATTAAGAGAACACATAAAAGTCGCTTGGGACCAATGCATCAATCAGAAAGCTAAATATCCTACTCTTATCGACTGGTGGACAAGACATGCCAAGCCAAGGCTAAGAACAACTGCCATAATATACGCCAAAGAAAAATCCATGTGGAGCAGAACAACCAAAGAGTTTTACTTCTTGTGTCTACGAGAGCTTTATCAAAAAACAACCCAAACAACGGATAATAATATTGCAGATCAAGAAGATTAAGGCAAAAATCGTAAAAGCAACCCAGGAAGAAATAAAAGGCCGCCAAGTAAGGTCCAGAATTACCTCTGCGATACAAGAAGAAGAAACTGCACTGTACCACATGATTAGAGAAGCCAAGCGAGGGAAACAGAAACTTTACACCCAAATTAAAGACGATGACGGACGCACCCTAACAGAACAACAAGAAATAATGAATTATATCAGAGAGTCTTACAGACAACTATATGCACCCGAAGCACAGGACACGACACAGATGCAAAACGCATTGCGCTTTGTCAATAAAGCAATAACCGAAGAAGACAACATCAATTTCGGACGTGCCTTCACGCATGAAGAAATAACAGAGGCAGCAACAAAGTCACCCAGGAATAAATCCCCCGGAAAGGACGGCCTGCCAATAGAATTTTATAACCAGTATTGGGACATACTAGGAACACAGCTAACACGAATATACAACGAGATCCAACAGCTTGACCACCTACCAGCAGATTTCACTGAAGGAATTGTAATTATGATCCCCAAGAAAGGGAAACCTAGCACTTGTTTCGCCAACATTCGCCCACTCACAGTTCTGAACGCAGATTTAAAATACTTACTCGTACCATCAATGCCAGGATAAAACCCAGTACTACACCAAATTCTAGGACCCCACCAAAAAAGTGGTATACAAGGCAAAAAGATAACGGAGGCAGCGGCTGAATACAGAGAACTGATCCATCTAACATGGGCTAGCAACACTAAACAGCTCTCGCGACCCTCGACTTTGATAAAGCATACTACTAGGGTAAAGCATGAATTCCTGCTTGCAAACAACTACGCACGTGGGATTCAGCCGATGCTCTCGTAGCTACAATAAGAAAATGTACGAGCAACACGAGGTCCAGTATTCAAATAAACGGACAAATCACGAAAGCAGTACCAATAGGAAAAGGAATCAGGCAGGGGTGTCCACTATCCATGACCCTTTCTGTATTTCCATGGAACCACTACTCCTGCAGCTCCACAACAGATTGCCAGGCTTGACCATCTTCGGCCACAAATTCGTAGTTCAAGCCTATGCCGACGACATAAACATAATTATTAATAATAAGGAAGAAATAACAGAAGCCCGCAATGTAATCCAACAATTTTCCGCAGCAAGTGGAGGCCAAATAAACCAAAACAAATCAAAAATACTTCTGTTAGGCAAGAAGAAGGCCAAAATCGACAATGAATGGATACAAACAACGACCCAATGCAAGGTTCTTGGAA
>JARYHS010012443.1:0-13000 GCA_031002005.1 Vandiemenella viatica
AGTCTTGACCAATTCCTTGTGCATCTCAATTCAATCCATGAAAATATTAGTTCACAATGGAATTGGAGGAGGACGGTTGCCTGCCGTTTCTTGATGTGCTTGTTATTACACGTGCTGATGGTTCGCTGGGACACACTGTGTATCGGAAGCCTACCCATACCGACTTATATTTAAATGCCAACAGCTGTCATCATCCGGCACAACGAAACTCTGTATTAACTACCTTGGTACACAGAGCACAAAGGATTTGTGACAAACATAGCCTAGTTGGTGAATTGGACTATCACCGGAAAACGTTTTTAAATAATGGTTACAATCAGGGACAGATTACTCGTGCGTTTAAACAGAAGGAAAATCGACGTGATACCAGAGATAACCACTGGACTGATGCTGGGAGAAGAAATGAGAACAATGTTTCACCAAGCGTGGTGGGTTAAAGGTTAACGTTCTCGCCTCGCATTCCGGAGGACGCGGGTTGGAATCCCCGTCCGGGCATCCAGATTTGGGTTTTCCATGGTTTCCTTGTCCCCAGTCCCATCTCGCCTCTAATGACCTTAGCCGTCGACGAGGCGTAAAGCAATAAAAAAATCAATGTTTCAGGTACAAAGCGAAAAGTTTTTATACGTAAGGGAGTCGAGGAAAGGGAAAAACTTGTCGTGCGATGTGAACAATTTGTTTCAAACTGTGAAAGAATTTGTAGTAAAAATTCAAATGAGGACGAACGCTTGTAACGTGAGCTCCATTGAAAATTATTTTAGTACAAAACGCGCGGAGGCAATGTGTCGGGGCTCGTCGTATGCGTGGCGGGCTGTTTTGTTAAATCTGCATCGTCTCTACGCGCTCTCGCTTTCTATGCAGTTTCAATTTGGGAAGTTTCCAGCAGGCTTAATTTGACATTACCCTCGGCTTCTGACTACATTCAACACAAATATTTCATTACGGTTAAGAATGCTTGTACCATTTGCAGCAAAAGTGCCTTCCAAAGCATTGCACCAAATGTAATTCTGAAGTCTAGAACGTGTTCATAAATGTATAGTATACAGGGCACCATTTCACTCCAACTTTACGAGATGCGACAAGAAATATGTAAGCCAATTTGTCTAAATTTTGCAAACTGTTAGATGTCACGTGGCCACGAACTCTTAAACTTTTATTATTAGGAAGCTGCCAACCGTCAATTGGGACGTCACAAAACGGTGGTCAGGGGATAGGCGCTGCTGCATGGGAAATATGTAGCCATACAAAAATTGCGCGACTTTCGGTGACGTATCATACTGTGGTGAGTAAGTCAATAGTCATGGTGGTACTGAATACTTCAAAATGGTATCCCTGTGCCACCACATCCACCTGTTGCCTATATACAACGGTCATATTCGCCAGCTGCCTAGTTCAACCTGCTGTAATGACTCCGAAGTGCTTCTGTTTTCTGTCATAAATGTTAGTTATACCAAGCCGCTCACTATCGGACTTGTAACGAAATAGAAATTTCAAGTGGTCTACTCGAAAAAGTTACACAATATAATCGTGCTTATGCATGAAGAATGGAAAGTGCTGCTCCAGGCAGTGAATAGTTTCCGGATTATTTAACAGTGAGCTTTTAAAAACGGTTTCACTTGGGGACAATTCTGTCTCTTCCCGAGCAGTGTTTGAGGGCGAAAATGACATAGGTTTTAAACGGCACTGTTCTTGGCATTGGTATTTCTTGACAATTCAACGTAGAAAAAATCTGATACGCACTCAGCCTGAAGTGATCAGCACAATCAACGCTAAGAAGTCGTGGCGTCTTCAGATTTGTAAAGAAAGCATTATAATGGGTTTGGTTTTTAAAACTTTTTCTGTGGTACAATATCGTTTAAAGTGTGTGTGTTGTTCGTTGTCTTGAAAGTCTTAAAACTCCACGTTATGTGAAATTCTGCGCACAATACAAAGTTTCTAAATCAATCGAAATATTGTTTAGCATTTAGTCTTATAGGTCATGCGACCAGTCTTAATTTTAGAACTAACAGTTTAAAAAGGAGTAAAAATTCGGAGGACGTGAACATGTATGAATTTAAGACGTCACGTAAAAAATAATGAACAATCTCGTGTTTTATCATGTGTTAAAATATAAGGGCAAGCTGTCAACGAGAAACGCTCAAGACCAATTCGGTTTAAACGCCTATGAAAAAGTTAATGTAGTAGAAACAGCTTTTTGAATTGCACGTGATATTAACATTCCGCTTATAAAAACACACCATAATTAAAATTGCTATTTTAATTTGAATCGTTAATTTCTTTTATTTTCAATGTAGGTACCAACTAAATGACATCGATATTGAAGATTCAGAATAATTATTTTAAAACATACAGCATGAGGGAAATCGCACATTTCAGGGTTTTTTAAAATTCCTTTCTGGGATTAGTGCTGTGTCAGTGTTGCTACTGCCAACGTTTCGGCGTACAACCCGGGCCTTCCGCAGGGCTATTTCGCGCTGATGCATCAGCTGCTGACGGCTGGTTACTCCACCTCGTTTGCTGCTCCAGAGATGTTGATGTTAGACTGCTTTTGTCCGCGGGCGCACAGTTTTACATTGACTTAAATCTTAGCCGCCGTGATTATTGAAGTTCCTCGAGTGTTTGAAAATTTCTAGATTCCATATTTTTTCGTTCTAAAAAGCACTTCGATATTGCAATAATTTTTTTCTTCCATATAATTCTATGCCCTTCCAGGCGGTGATCTTCCACTGTAGATTTGGTTGTATGCTCGAGTCTTGCGTGACAATGTTCTTCCGGTATAAACAGCATTGAAACGACGATGAATCGCAGTAGGAATCACTTTGTCAGCAGTTAAAAATTCGATAACAGCACGATGTTTAACTCGCGTTGACACAACACCTAGACCACTTCTCCATAATTCCGGACACCAAATCCTTACTTCTCAGTACTTTCAAATAAAATGTAATGTCGCTTGGTATGTATCATCTGGCATCAGAGTTTTTCAGTCGTAACAGCCTTATCTAAGGACAGGACTGAACACGTTTACCTCCACCACCACGGACTAGTTCCTGATTACTATCCAAATGGACTGCTAGTGCCAGTGTACAGAGATGGCCAGCCCGGTACTGTTGTTTTCGTCTGTGTATCAGCTCAATGCTGGTGATTCTAAGCGTTTGACGATAGGTTTATCGTCCAATCACGACGTCAAAATCGTTGCTTCCTTCAAAAAGGCGATGGCCGAATACCTTCCCGTTCCTTGTCTCCAGTCACATCCCCGCCTCTAATTACCTCGACTTTGACGAGGCGTTAAACCATAAGTAAAAAGAAAAAATAATTCTTAAGCCCAGTACGTTTTCATTTACTTTAGAATTACCTTTAATATTTTCTATTGCAGAGACTAAATGCTGATCAGTGCAGAAATGATTACATTCGTCCTCGTTTCCGACGATGCAGGGTTTAATTTTTGAGAATTTTTAATGTTCTGCAGTGTCATACAGGTGATTTCATGTTCTTTCTTCAATGCATTCCACTCATCTTCTTTTCAGAGTTATTGCTTGTATGCCGGTCTGAATATCTACGCTGATGTGTGAGTTTTTAAAGCAAAGTAATGAATCAGCAGTTGTTTGAGACGTAGGTTATATTGAATGCATAGAGACGACTGGCTTATCACAACATCAGCAAAGTCAGTTCTGAACAAGGGAAGTTAGAGTAATATCTCCTCCACAAACCAGTCTAAAAACGTTACGAGACAAAGCTTTATATTCGTGCTGTAGTATCCCCCAAGATTACTACGAAAGATTTTACACAATTTCTAACAGTCTGAACGTTAGCTATATAACAGTGACGATGTTATTATCATCGAAAACGTGCATCGGATGTCGAAAGTCAAGAGGATCATAGAATACCGAGCCTGGTGGGTGAGCAGTAACGTTCGGATATATCGTTCGTGAGGATATGCAGCACCGTTTTAGAGTCAGATTTTCTTTCGTTTCCCAAAAATCACTCGAGGCTAGTGTCGGGATCGCCCCCCGTGCAGTACTCCTTTCAGATTAATTTTTTTATATGCCGATATAACTACCGTGCCCGGTAGGTGAGTTTTTTTTAGGATTGGGACTGTAATGTGGAGGTGGAGAGTTCAATTCCCGATCCGGCTGTTCATTAGAATCTGTTGTAGTACCACTTTAGACGCATATAGCCGTTTATCGCCTATAGTAGCTGCGACAGCGAAAAACACGGCTAGTGGTGTTTTTGTCCGTAGGAAGGGATGTTTTTTTATTCCTAGCCATTTAAGGCAATTTTTTCTTGTATTTTTGACCGAGAGTCCTCGATAAGTTATTGACATTCAAAAGTAACAGAGTTTCGACTTGCCGCGCACTCTGCCTATGTCGCGGCTAACAAGTCTATGGTATTGCGTTTCGACGTGGGCAACGGCCAAGGCGCCGGTCACTGCGAGTTTCACGCTGATGAGGTTCCTCTAAAATGAATCACCGTTGGTTGTTAGGCTCAGTATTTGGGTAAAAAGATACTATTTTAACCCCAGCAACCGTTCGGCAGGCGACTGTGTGTTTGTCGCGTGGAACTACGATCTGGGGCATGCGGTGTTGAATAAGTCGGACACAACGTCCAAACTTGGATTAGCACGTTTCATTCTTCATAAGTCAGTGTAACTCTGGTGATGTGTCCTACTTTTTTGAGTACCACAACCGGTTCAAAATCATGCTTAGACGTTAACTCTATCGAAATTGTTATATGCAAGGGGCGGGATGCTTCATTCAAAAGGCCATGGAAAAGACGTAAATTGTATGAATTACATGTTTGCTCACGCTTTATTTTCATGACAATAACATGCAGAGTCTAAACACACATAACGTTACCATCATTATAGACACGTCAGAGGAAGTGCACAGGGTGATAACTATACATACTAGCCTAGTGTTTGTACCCTCCACAAGGCCGAACTTAATGGGCTCAATACCAGATGAAACATAAATTATGTTAGATATCAGTTAGTATGTGCCACTTTCGATGAATTTCATTTAAAAAGTGCAAAAATAGATAAAAATTCGCGAATACTGGTCAAATATAGGAAAATACTTGTTTAAAAAATTATGGCACTTCTGAGACAGAACTTATGTTGAAGTCTGGTTAATACAGAATGTTAAAGTGTTTGTTATAGTTGGTTAGAGTAAATTCAGGTTAGGTTATTTCAATTCACCTTCTCATGGTGCCACTGATACATGGAAATCCAAAAGTGTTTGCTGAGGCGGCTTGGGCCCCACCGCGGCCTAAGAGACCGGTGTTTTGCGCGGCCTAAAAAGACCGATTTTTGCGCGACGGTTATCCGGCTACAACGCGTTTGTATTTTTCTACGCAGCAGCTGCTTACTGTGGGGCCCAAGCAACGTTTTTTTTCTTTTGGTGGATGCACTCAATACACATCGTATGGCATGATGGACACCTTCTAACCATGTAAACCGATGACATCTTTCGTATAGTGAAGTGACATAATTGTGGTGATGTTTTACCTGTTTTCATGATCTTTTTCCGACTGTGCACTTCCTCTGACGTGTCTATAATGATGGTAACGTTATGCGTGTATGTGAGAGAGAGCGTGAGAGCCAATGTCTTTAAACGCAGACTGCCTTCCGTGTACCTGCGTTAAGTCAGTTTCTGCATGCATATACGTTGTTTCACCTCTTTTGGTACAAACACTAGGCTAGTATGTATAGTTATCACCCTGTGCACTTCCTCTGACGTGTCTATAATGATGGTAACGTATGTGTGTTTAGACTCTGCATGTTATTGTCATGAAAATAAAGCGTGAGCAAACATGTAATTCATACAATTTACGTCTTTTCCATGGCCTTTTGAATGAAGCATCCCGCCCCTTGCATATAACAATTTCGATAGAGTTAACGTCTAAGCATGATTTTGAACCGGTTGTGGTACTCAAAAAAGTAGGACACATCACCAGAGTTACACTGACTTATGAAGAATGAAACGTGCTAATCCAAGTTTGGACGTTGTGTCCGACTTATTCAACACCGCATGCCCCAGATCGTAGTTCCACGCGACAAACACACAGTCGCCTGCCGAACGGTTGCTGGGGTTAAAATAGTATCTTTTTACCCAAATACTGAGCCTAACAACCAACGGTGATTCATTTTAGAGGAACCTCATCAGCGTGAAACTCGCAGTGACCGGCGCCTTGGCCGTTGCCCACGTCGAAACGCAATACCATAGACTTGTTAGCCGCGACATAGGCAGAGTGCGCGGCAAGTCGAAACTCTGTTACTTTTGAATGTCAATAACTTATCGAGGACTCTCGGTCAAAAATACAAGAAAAAATTGCCTTAAATGGCTAGGAATAATAATAATAAAAAACATCCCTTCCTACGGACAAAAACACCACTAGCCGTGTTTTTCGCTGTCGCAGCTACTATAGGCGATAAACGGCTATATGCGTCTAAAGTGGTACTACAACAGATTCTAATGAACAGCCGGATCGGGAATTGAACTCTCCACCTCCACATTACAGTCCCAATCCTAAAAAAAAAACTCACCTACCGGGCACGGTAGTTATATCGGCATATAAAAAAATTAATCTGAAAGGAGTACTGCACGGGGGCGATCCCGACACTAGCCTCGAGTGATTTTTGGGAAACGAAAGAAAATCTGACTCTAAAACGGTGCTGCATATCCTCACGAACGATATATCCGAACGTTACTGCTCACCCACCAGGCTCGGTATTCTATGATCCTCTTGACTTTCGACATCCGATGCACGTTTTCGATGATAATAATAATAACATCGTCACTGTTATATAGCTAACGTTCAGACTGTTAGAAATTGTGTAAAATCTTTCGTAGTAATCTTGGGGGATACTACAGCACGAATATAAAACTTTGTCTCGTAACGTTTTTAGACTGGTTTGTGGAGGAGATATTACTCTAACTTCCCTTGTTCAGAACTGACTTTGCTGATGTTGTGATAAGCCAGTCGTCTCTACGCATTCAATATAACCTACATCTCCAACAACTGCTGATTCATTACTTTGCTTTAAAAACTCACACATCAGGGTAGATATTCAGACCGGCATACAAGCAATAACTCTGAAAAGAAGACGAGTGGAATGCATTGAAGAAAGAACATGGAATCACCTGTATGACACTGCAGAACATTAAAAATTCGCCAACCAGTCTCAAAAATTAAACCTGCATCGTCTGAAACGTGGACGAATGTAATCATTTCTGCACTGATCAGCATTTAGTCTCTGCAATAGAAAATATTAACGGTAATTCTAAAGTAAATGAAAACGTACTGGGCTTAATTTTTTTTTCTTTTTACTTATGGTTTTACGCCTCGTTGAAGTCGAGGTAATTAGAGGCGGGATGTGACTGGAGACAAGGAACGGGAAGGTATTCGACCATCGCCTTTTTGAAGGAAGCAACGATTTTGACGTCGTGTTTGGACGATAAACCTATCGTCAAACGCTTAGAATCACCAGCATTGAGCTGATACACAGACGAAAAATAACCAGTACCGGGCTGGCCATCTCTGTACACTGGCACTAGCAGTCCATTTGGGTAGTAATCAGGTCTAGTCCGTGGTGGTGGAGGTAAACGTGTTCAGTCATGTCCTTAGGTAAGGCTGTTACGACTGAAAAACTCTGACGCCAGACATACATACCAAGCGACATTACATTTTATTTGAAAGTACTGAGAAGTAAGGATTTGTTGTCCGGAATTATGGAGAAGTGTTTCTAGTGTTGTGTCAACGCGAGTTAAACATCGTGCTGTTATCGAATTTTTAACTGCTGACAAAGTGATTCCTACTGCGATTCATCGTCGTTTCAATGCTGTTTATACCGGAAGAACATTGTCACGCAAGACTCGATCATACAACCAAATCTACAGTGGAAGATCACCGCCTGGAAGGCATAGAATTATATGGAAGAAAAAATTATTGCAATATCGAAGTGCTTTTTAGAACGAAAAAAATATGGAATCTAGAAATTTTCAAACACTCGAGGAACTTCAATAATCACGGCGGCTAAGATTTAAGTCAAATGTAAAAGTGTGCACCCGCGGACAAAGCAGTCTAATATCAACATCTCTGGAGCAGCAAACGAGGTGGAGTAACCAGCCGTCAGCAGCTGATGCATCAGCGCGAAATAGCCCTGCGGAAGACCCGGGTAGTACGCCGAAAACGTTGGCAGTAGCAACACTGACGCAGCACTAATCCAGAAAGGAATTTTAAAAAACCCTGAAATGTGCGATTTCCCTCATGCTGTAAGTTTTAAATAATTATTCTGAATCTTCAATATCGATGTCATTTAGTTGGTACCACATGAAAATAAAAGAAACTAACGATTCAAATTAAAATAGCAATTTTAATTATATTGTGGTATTATAAGCGGAATGTTAACATCACGTGCAATTCAAAAGCTGTTTCTACTACATTAACTTTTCATAGGCGTTTAAACCGAATTGGTCTTGAGCGTTTCTCGTTGACAGCTTGCCCTTATATTTTAACGCATGATAAAAACACGAGATTGTTCATTAATTTCTTACGTGACGTCTTAAATTCATAACATGTTCACGTCCTCCGAATTTTTACTCCTTTTTAAACTATTAGTTCTAAAATTAAGACTGGTCGCATGACCTATAAGACTAAATGCTAAACAATATTTCGATTGATTTAGAAACTTTGTATTGTGCGCAGAATTTGACATAACGTGGAGTTTTTAAGACTTTCAAGACAAAGAAAGACGCACACACACTTTAAACGATATTGTACCACAGAAAAGTTTTAAAAACCAAACCCATTATAATGCTTTCTTTATAAATCTGAAGACGCCACGACTTCTTAGCGTTGATTGTGCTGATCCCTTCAGGCTGAGTGTGCATCAGATTTTTTTACGTTGAATTGTCAAGAAATACCAATGCCAAGAACAGTGCCGTTAAAAACCTATGTCATTTTCGCCCTCAAACACTGCTCGGGAAGAGACAGAATTGTCCCCAAGTGAAACCGTTTTAAAAGCTCACTGTTAAATAATCCGGAAACTATTCACTGCCTGGAGCAGCACTTTCCATTCTTCATGCATAAGCACGATTATATTGTGTAACTTTTTCGAGTAGACCACTTGAAATTTCTGTTCCGTTACAAGTCCGATAGTGAGCGGCTTGGTATAACTAACATTTATGACAGAAAACAGAAGCACTTCAGAGTCATTACAGCAGGTTGAACTAGGCAGCTGGCGAATATGACCGTTGTATATAGGCAAACAGGTGGATGTGGTGGCACAGGGATACCATTTTGAAGTATTCAGTACCACCACGACTATTGACTTACTCACCACAGTATGATACATCACCGAAAGTCGCGCAATTTTTGTATGGCTACATATTTCCCATGCAGCAGCGCCTATCCCCTGACCACCGTTTTGTGACGTCCCATTTGACGGTTGGCAGCTTCCTAATAATAAAAGATTAAGAGTTCGTGGCCGCGTGACATCTAACAGTTTGCAAAATTTAAACAAACTGGCCTACATATTTCTTGTCGCATCTCGTAAAGTTGGAGTGAGATGGTGCCCTGTAAACTATACATTTATGAACACGTTCTAGACTTCAGAATTACGTTTGGTGCAATGCTTTGGAAGGCACTTTTGCTGCAAATGGTACAAGCATTCTTAGCCATAATGAAATATTTGTGTTGAATGTAGTCAGAAGCCGAGGGTAATGTCAAATTAAGCCTGCTGGAAACTTCCCAAATTGAAACTGCATAGAAAGCGAGAGCGCGTATAGACGATGCAATTTAACGAAACAGTCCGCCACGCATACGACGAAGCCCCGACACATTGCCTCCGCGCGTTTTGTACTAAAATAATTTTCAATGGAGCTCACGTTACAAGCGTTCGTCCTCATTAGAATTTTTACTAGAAATTCTTTCACCGTTTGAAATAAATTGTTCACATCGCACGACAAGTTTTTCCCTTTCCTCGACTCCCTTACGTATAAAAACTTTTCACTTTGTACCTGAAACATTGCTTTTTTTTTATTGCTTTACGCCTCGTCGACGGCTAAGGTCATTAGAGGCGAGATGGGACTGGGGACAAGGAAACCATGTAAAACCCAAATCTGGATGCCCGGACGGGGATTCCAACCCGCGTCCTCCCGAATGCGAGGCGAGAACGTTAACCTTTAAACCACCACGCTCGGTGAAACATTGTTCTCATTTCTTCTCCCAGCATCAGTCCAGGTCACATCGATGTATACCTTACATATACCACGACTCTTTATCCACATTCCTGTCATCCAAAGACAACTCAGCTCCTTTATTCATACACATTGTTTTGGTCTAAGTTGACAGCCGCAAACAAATCTAGCTGTTCTACTTTAAGGGGAGACGGAAGGCAGCTGGGCTCAAAATTCGATTTTTAGATTTTAGCGTATTTGAACTGCCTGGTATTTTCTGAGTAAAACAGTTTTTGTTTTATAAAAATCCGACAATTTTTTCGTGAGTTATGATGGTTTTCCTGACGCTCTGTGCAATCTCGCATTTAAACGCCACGCCTTCCGTTTGGCGCCATGCAGAGATATTATTTCATGCTTCTATTGTTTTTTATCGCTTCAATGTTTCTTACCCTGTATCTTTTATTGATACTCAATGAAGGAAGCAGCTGAAGAAGCACTAAATGAAAGTGATGACAGTGAAAGTGGTGATATTTGTGCATGTTTCAATGGCAGCTGGCAGAAACGTGGCCACACTTCACTAAATGGTGTTGTGACAGCTACATCATTTGATACTGGCAAGGTACTTGATGTAGAGATTCTAAGCAAGTACTGTAAAACTTGTGGCAGTGGAACTGAGAAACAGGATGGTAATTACTGTCATATGAATTATACTGGTCCAAGTGGTGGCATGGAAGTAGCAGGGGTTCTCAGGATTTTTAATCGTTCGGTTGCAAACAGAGGTGTCAGATACACCCAGTATTTAGGGGATGGTGACAGCAAGGCTTTTGACCGGGTATGTGCAGAACAACCCTATGGTCCTAATGTCACAATTTCTAAATTAGAGTGCATTGGGTATGTCCAGAAAAGAATGGGTTCCAGGTTGAGAAGATTATTAAAAGAAAAGTCAAAAATTGTATTGGAAGATGGTAAGAAGCTAGGTGGTAAAGGTCGCCTGACAAATGTTGAAATAGATAGATTACAGAATTATTATGGCTTGGCCATCAGAAGAAATGTAGAGAATTTAGAAAACATGATAAAAGCTGTATGGGCTATCTTTTTCCATAAGCTATCCACAAATGAAAATCCTGTGCACTCTCTTTGCCCGAATGATCCTGACACTTGGTGCAAGTACAGGAGAAGTGACAGATATGACCACAAACATTCTTTACCTGAAGCAGTAATGAATGAAATTAATCCTATATTTAGAGACCTGTGTAAAGATACATTGTTGAAGAAATGTATTCATGGGAAAACCCAAAATTTAAATGAATGTGTGAATTCTGTCATTTGGACCCGGTTACCAAAAACTGTATTTGTGCAGATTACAACCCTCAAATTTGGTGTTTATGATGCTATTTTATGCTTCAATGATGGTGTAACTAGAAAATTGGATGTCTTGGAATTATTGGGCATAAAATCCAGTGGAAATACTGCAAACTCCTTGGTACAAATAGATAAAGAGAGAATCCGCAAAGCCGATATTGCTAATTTAAAATGCACAAAAGAAGCTAGACAGAAAAGAAGAGGGACCAAGAGAAGAAAAGAAGATCAGTATGATTCAGATGATGCTCAGTATGGTGCAGGAAAATATTAGTGGTTAGTAAATCTCATTAATAATTATACTAGAATTCAATATTAAACTTTAAATTGATTTTTCTCAAAACTACATTTTTTATTTTCAGGTACCATTATTTGATAAACTAATGGGGTTAGAAAGATGAAATTTGGTCTATTTGTACTTATAATGGTAATAAATCATTACAAGTAAATTGAAATCCACCAAACAATCAGCAACTGTTTTATAATAATTAATGTACTAAAAAAGTTAAATTTTACTTCTGAAAGAATAAAAAAAAAATTTCCTTCAAAACCATAAGAGGTATTATGTTAATTTTACTTGTAAATTCAGACATATATGTTTTATATATTCAGTAAAAATTTCATTGTTTTATCACTTATAGTTCTTCTTGAAAGTGTACCTATTCAAAGGATAAAATAGCATTGGTAGAATAGGGATAAAAATTGCCTTCCGTCTCCCCTTAACCCTCTAACTACTTTATCTGATACACATGATGAGGGTCCCACATAATGTAGCAAAGGCCTTACAAAGGTTCTGTAGTATGTGCAGAAAGCAAACATTTATTAAATACTCCCCTGCAGCTGCGAGGGGAGCGATAATTAATGGCTTCCGGGTGTGGCGCATTCAATTACGAACCCGCATCCTTCAGCTGCGAGGGGAGCGATAATTAATGGCTTCCGGGGTGTGGCGCAGCTGTGCGCATTCAATTACAGCTCCCCTAACTTAATTCAATTAGTTACCGGAACGTGCGCGGCGGGGAGGGGGGGGAAAAAGTGGGCTCACACACAGGTCCATAAGGGAAAAAAGTGGGCTCACACACAGGTCCATAAGGGAAAAAGTGGGCTCACTCCCCCGTCCATAAGAAATACATGGGGAAAAAAAAAGTGGGATCATTCTCCCTCCCATATGAATACATGGGGAAAAAAGTGGGCTCACTCCCCCGAAATAAGGGAAAAAGTGGGCTCACTCCCCCGTCCATAAGAAATACATGGGGAAAAAAAAGTGGGCTCACTCCACCCTCCCATAAGAATACATGGGGAAAAACTGTCCGCTGACCGGCCTTCAGACACTACTAAGCCCAACCCCTCTTCCCTCCTACCCCCTTCCCTCCTGATTTCCAATGTTCTTTATAGATACCCACAGTTTTTATCAGATTTCGATAGAACACTGAACATGTATACTTAAAAACAAAGAATATCATAGTGTCTAC
>JARYHS010012446.1:0-15815 GCA_031002005.1 Vandiemenella viatica
TTATCAAATTTACGACGAATTTCACCGAATATCCATATTTTTTATCAGCAGCATTTATGTCAACTGCAGGTGTTTGCAAACAAATTATTTTAAAATAGTTGTTAATATAATGTTCATTAACTGCTTCAGGGGAGATGAAAGGGTAAAAAACTGGACTTTCTTCCCATTTTTTAAAATGAAAAAATCAAAAATATTAAAGTGGATAGTGTCTGGATTTATGGAATTTCTCCAGTGTGGGTATGAGCACCGTAACCTAGTGGAGTGAGTGGTGTTGGGATCACTTTCGCTTTTACCTTTCTACGGATTGTGTAAGAAAGCGCGCGCGGCCACTTTCCACCAGTCATCCGGAGAATTTCCTCGCCAGCCGTTGCGCAACCATCGCCCAAGTAGGACGACGGCCGACCAACGAGGCGCGCCGACAGCGGAGCCAATACTCCTCAATGGAGAGGTCACCGGGCTCAACACTGTGCCTCAAGCAGACTAGTGTACGTGCAAAGTGATGTAAATAAAATCCTTTAACTTAATGAATGAAATTGTTTTATATCAAAAGTGCTGCTCTTACAAATAACAACGTTAGAAATAAAATAAAAGAAGAGAAAGTTATATCAATCAACAAAAAATCTCTCGTACGGTAGACAACCAAAAGTCAGCAACTTGGACAGAATTGTCACTGGCATTCAGGAGATCTTCCAAACTGTAGGTTGTTTGGCAATCAAATAGATGCTGAATGGTCTGTTCTGCCCTATATTCTCTATTAGTAATTTGGTCCGTGAGATAGCGCCATCTTGCTAAATTGTTCTACCTACAACATTTCTCTACCCATTTAACACTCCTTGTGTTTCCGGGTAAGATTACCACCTGGGTATCAAAGCTATCAAGTACGTACAGGGTGATTCAAAAAAACGTGGACAAAATGACATAGTAGATCTGCCATACAATAAGGATCAAAAATAGCATAGGAACATAGGGTCGCAAACGCCTGTAGAGGGCGCTAGAGCCACGAGAGGCATGGCCACCACGATCACCAGACCTGTCTCCCTTGGATTTTTTCTTGTGGGGATATTTAAAAGGACTTGTGTATGAAACACCTATTGAAACGCCGGAAGACTTGGTAGGAAGAATCGTTGCGGCAGCCGGATGTGTTCGAGATACACTTGGTATCTTTGAGAAGGTGCGCCGTTCCAGATGCCGGGCTTGTCACGATGCATCTGGAAAAAAACTTTGAGCATCTGCTGTAGGCTCAACATTTGGCTTCCATTAGTCGCATGCGAGTGAGTAATTATCAATAAAATGATCTGTAATGGTTCTGTTTCTTCTCTTTGTGTCAGTATTATTTTAGACGCCCTGTAGCGGCTCCGGATCTCAGTTGCGACCCTCTGATCCTATGCTATTTTTGATTCTTATTGTATCACTGATCTACCATGTCATTTTGTCCACGTTATTTTGAATCACCCTGTGTATTGGCTTAACGGTTTGATTAAGGTGAGTACTGTACCACGAAACTAAGCCGCAAAACTTTTGTCCGGCCCTTGTCTAATTACGGCAGAACAGCATGGGATCCATATTATGGAGTTAGTGCAAAGAACGGCAGCTAGATTTGTTTGCAGAAATTACCACAGAATACAGTTATTACCTGCAATGATAAAGGAGATTGGTTTGAGAGTCATTGGAAGATGGGAGGCGAGTAAAGACAGTAGTGGACGTTTGTAGAGCACGGACTAGTGATTAGGCTTTGACGGAAATTGGATGAGGAATTGGGAACAGTATGGAATGGAAGAGACGACGATGACCTTTCATTAACACTTGATTTCAGGGATAACAAACAGTGGAAGATTTTACTGGTACTGAAGAGAGTTGGATTAAACAAAGTAGGGACAATTTATCACAAGCAAAGAAAGAATTAAAAGTAAAAGTTTGCCTGATAGAAAATTAGGGAAATCGCCACCGAAAGATGATGTGAGTTAGTTTACTGTTGTCCTATAAAATTTAGAAGACCTGTTGGAGGATAGTGTTATTTGTGTGCTGAAGATTATCGAACGTGCAGTTTTTATTTAAAAAAAAAAGACACACACAAAAAATAAGGCTCCAACATAATCTTTATTAGTTTAGAAAAGTAATAATGGTGGTGGAGGCAGTAGGAAAAATCGTGCCTCTACCATTGTGCAAATCACAATAAGAAAATAGTTCTAGTTTCGCATTCGGGAGGACACCGGTTCGAATCCTCATCCGGGCATCCAGATTTGGGATTTCGATGGTTTCCCCAAATCACTCCAGGCGAGTGCCGGGATGCTTCCTTCAATAGACCATGGCCGAATTCCTTCCCGTCCCTTATCTCCAATCCCATCCCGTCTCTAATGACCTCGACGTCGACGAGGCATAAAGATACAGATTTAAAAAAAATGTGTTCGCAGAGAGGTTCAGTTTGACATGGATAACAATCTACGTTCAGGGAGATGTTCGTTGAATGACTTAGTTCACAATGAAACATGCAGTCAGCAAGAGAATCAGTTATCATTTGTTGAGGGCATTCACTTGCCAACGTCGATGTCATTAGAGATGGGAGATGATTGGGGGCCAGGAACGTGATTGAATCCGGCCATTTAGTTTTGAAAGAACCATATTGGTATTCGCGAAGGAAAACCGAAATCTGGATCGAAGGACGGGGATTTGAACCCGCGTCCTCCCGAATACCGTGCCCTAGCGTTACCGCTTACCCACCAGACACGGTCTCTCAAATTTCTTGATAGTGTTAATCAATCCGTTGCGATACCCAATTGACTCTGAAACTACAATAACGTTTCGGTATTTTTTCTTTGGTAACTCACTCATTATGTATTTGAAACTTACAGATTAATAAAACTAATCAGGCTTTAACTCTCCGAGAACAAAACGAGCGTGACGTTCTGTCATAGAGGTAGGGTAGGTAACTGAAACAATAAACCAATCGCTTCACGGTTACCAGATATGTGGTTAACTGTTGAACACTGAGCGAAACAGATTAACTACGTTCAGTAGGTGGGGAAATAAGGAGCGAGACTTTGTGATGTTGTTTAATTCTACGAATCTGAAAAACAAGTGCATGGGCTGCTTATAGGGGAAACTATTAATACGAAATTTTTAAAAATTTCTGAATAAACCGGACATTTTTAACCCTGCCGAACCGGATACGGACAAATCGCGTTAGAACCGGGCACGGGCAAATCGTGTAAGAACCGGACAGTCCGGTCGAAAACCGGACGGTTGCCAACCCTACTCATAAAGACTGAAAAAAAACAAGTGGACGTATTTACACGTCCCTGTTGATCGCCCTATGTAACATCTAAATTCACCAAGAATTCGCCTGTGACCCAAGAAATCACGAATCCATTGAAAAATTTGTTTCTACGCTAAAATCTTTTATAGAATGTGGCTATGTGGTACAGAGTTGAAAACCTAAGGAAGATAAAAAATACCTTGCACTAGCTTGAGCTCATGCACCAATAATTTTCATTACGTCACAAGAAAATAGGCAGCAGCTGTTTCACTATCTTCTCTTTAGCAATCTGTGTTGGTTCGGCTTAAGTATTTCTTTTAGCTAAGAATTTCATTACGTTCGAGTATGTAACTTGCTCCAGAAACCTACTTCAGGTAAGTGTCAGAAAGATGGATCTTTAGTTCACGAGATTTCTCTGACCATCCTTCTTGACGCTGGGAAGAAAGTGTGCTATTTTCCATATTTTTCTTCTGAGGATTTAAGGTGTAAGTCACTCCTAATAGAATACCATCAAGATTAGATGTTTCCCTCTACTACGAAAGCTCCGTATCTATAGTATCTACTTGTAACAAATCCATCTTTAACCAAACAGGAAGGGAAAAACATTCCTTTATTGAATCTGTTTTTAAATTCAATGTCAGCCTTGCTGAAACCTTCATCATCCTCATATCTGCGTATATTAGTCATGGAATGATGGCATTGCAATACTTTTATTAGTTATAAAAAAAAAATTTCTTCGGTTTTCTGTAAGGCTCTTATAAAACGTATTGCAACAGACGATGTCGAAGGCTCCACGCATCATATTTCTTACTTGTTCCCGTAACTACGTTTTCAGGGTCACTATTGTCACTTGTTCTTCTGGAGTGTGAGTGTATCTTCCTTCAATTTTTGAACATACCAAAGCAATCGGTACACACAGAATAAAGGAACTGGAGAAAGAGTCTCTCGACGCTCGAATAGGGCAACAGATTCAAAGTAATTGTCGAGAAACGTAATAAAAAAGTCGTAATGCTTATTACGTGATGTTAAAACATCATTGTGTAAATCGTTTGCGAGGAACTATAATGTTTAATATGTTGGTTTTCTTCACATGTATTTATAGTTTCGCATACACACATTACAACTCACATTAGTAATTTATCAGATTACGACTTTCACATCGTGGATGGTTGGAGGATTTTATTGCCGAAGTAGTTACTTCAATGGAGGCCGAAGGTAATTCGCGAACGCTTTGTTCCACCATGATTTCATAGCTCCGTGCCGTAACAGAGAATTGGCCAAGGAAACGCCTAACGACTTGAGATACGAGGATAGTGAGTCTATCAATTACAGAGATCGTAAAGATGAGACAATGGAAGTGCTTAGCAGAAATATGGCGGAGTTTATCAACAACTAACATCTCCGTCATATTACCTCGTCAAGATTGGAAGTGCAGGAACTTGTGACTTCAGTTCATTAATTAGTGCAGTACTTAATTGTAAGTTTTCTCTGAGAATTGTTAACACTTGTTTCCTCGCAGTGGTGGTGATGAATTTTTAGCTTCCTGGTGCTTCACTAGAGCACGATATTTCGAACACGATATTTGCTGGACTATTAATGAATATCAGTGAAGAATTCTGCCATGATCTAGATCATGAAACCTTACCGCCATTTCCAAGTTCTAATTGTAGGGACGGGTGACCACAAGGTTGTTTTGATCCGGGTGTTTCTGAAGGATACTCACAGTTTTTGAACACTGGGCTACTTCATCTGTTGCCAAACAATGTGTTGGTGTAACTTTCGTCAGTTCCCCTTCCCAACATTTAAATTATAACTCTCCGTATACCAACTGATTTATTTTCAATCTAGTTCGCGATGTTAAATTCCCAGCCAAAAAGGATATATTAAAATCTGCGTACCCGGCTGTAATATTAATAAGTAATTTCTTAGTTATCAGGCTAAAAAAACTGCTTTAGACAAACAAACTACAAATAGATAAACGAAGCAACTGGTCTCTTAGACGAAATAATGTACAGTGAGTCTGTGGTTCGAATCAATTCAAAGTACTGTTGGCTTTAACTGACAAATACGTCTATCTTCACTCATACAAGGACGCTGTCGTAACTGAATATTGGTTTTTACAAAAATAACAACAACAATTTCGATAAGAACCAGAATAAACCATCAAAAAATTGTCCTTACAAAATCTCTTTACGGAAAATCACCTTCATTCTATATTTAACACATTGTCAGTGCCAATTTTTGCTTATTTTCTTAAATAAAATAAAAAGTGTTTGACGTGAAAACCATTTTGCTTAGTTACAAGACGGAAGACACTTAATGTAATCACAGCAACTAATCAAGATAGGCGCTCATATTAAGTACAATATCGTACGTAACACGAAACTAGCATCATCATGGTATAGTACAGTACGTAGTCTTGCGTTAGGCAGTTTCCCCGAGCACAGTGTTTTGTGCCGGGCGTCATTGTCCTGCAGGTTTCATAACCGACCCGGAAAACGCGGTGGATCCCACAAGAAGCAGGCACTGCTCGACGAAGTGTGTCGTCTGGCGCGGGCATCGAACCGTGGACTCGGGGCCGCGCGGCAGACTCACGGCCGTCTGCTTGCACAATGACAAATATTTGCGAATATTAAACGAGCCTCGTCGCGTGTGAGCGCACCGGAAAATGGCACAGGATGTATCCGCACTAGCTGCAAAACGCGCACGGTACGAGCGAATCAAAATCAACTCCATACGTTGCTGTGTGCCGCAAACGCATTGCGGAAGCCAAACAGAACCGTGGTGTGGTTGATTAAAACTACATCTGAAAAATAAGGTCCATTTCTTTTGAAAAAAAATAGCAAATGGTAGTCATTGGGGACTGCCGACACTCCATACTTATAGCTTCAGATCTCGTAAATAATGGTGATTCCATGTGGTCGTAACCCCCCTGTCTTAGCCGCCTTAACCTAACCCGGTGGTGCTATCAGGTACAAGAGAGCTACAATTTAACGTGGAATCCGAACCACGGAAGCATTCTGAAGTATTTCACATTACACAGCAAACTGTGCCAGAGGTGAAGGTCGGTGTGGATGAAAATGCACGACGAGACATGGACTTCAAGCTAGGACCTTTCGTTTCCCATCAACAATCAGAACGCAACAGATAGACAGTTAACATTAGCATGTCTCTGATGTGAACTCATAATACAACAATAGCCCAACGCGCTTAAAGGAATTTTCACTTCAAAAACTAAAAAATTTTGTCCACAACCCGGTGATTGTACCAAGCTATTGTGTCAGAGGTAGAAAGGCCAATTCGTTTCCTCAGTGGAATCAGAACCACGGAAGATATCGGCGTAGCTCACACAATCAAATCAACTTCTAAACATTTCTGGTGGCCATGGGATTTGAAGCCGTGACCACAGAAAGAAACTTTGGAAAGTAAGCACCTTAACCAATGAGCTATCTGACCATCTTATTCTGTAGTTTGTGCTAAGTACAACTAAAATCGGATTAAAACCTATGAGTTTGTATGAACAAGGTTGACAAAAATTAAGGAGAGGGTTTAGGTTTTAGTAAACAAACGTAAACAGTATTTTTCTATGCAGTGTTGTTGTAGGCCATTTTTCCGCAGTTGCTTAGTAAATCAAATGATAAGATGACGCCAATGCAACTGTTTTTGTAGCTTTGTTGCCGTACGCGTTTCTCCTCTCAGCGACGAATCTGTTTTAAAATTTACATTGGGCTCAAAAACTTATTGTATGATGTTTGACATAATTCTAAACTGATACATTTTCTGATTATTTACAATTACTATTTACATTAGTTGTTTCCAGGTTGGTAACCACACGTCTTTACTTTTTGTCCAAAGCATGTTTCCGCTAAAGTCTTTTGTCTCAAGTGCTGCGTACTGGATGTAAACATTGCGTCTACCACAACTCACTTGTTTACGGTGGACATCTTGTTTTCTTAGGTGGTGGTGCGCTGACGGCACCAGTTTTGAAATTGCGGGGGAGATTTTGTTTCCAATTTTATGTATGTGTGTGAGTGCATGTATCTGTTAGGTTTATTTATTGTTCTTATTGTACTTTCTTTTGTGTAGGATTAATGTGTGTTTACCAGTTTAAACAGCGTTTAGTTTATTAAGTTTATGTGATCATTCAGTACCTGCTTGTCATTTTTATTGCTTTTTGAATTTAATAGTTTTCTTGTAGAGTGAGGGTATTGTGTCTCTGATTGCTGATTGTGAGGATTTGTATATCTGTGTTAATGTCTGTTGGTAAGTGATCATTTTTTATTGTTTTATAGTAAACATTTGCAAAGTTCCATCAAAATCGGATAAAACTATGAAACGTGGTATGTTCTGACCGGAAGTAAAGAACTAATACGTTAGAAAGAAAAAACGGAACTCGTTCTTGGACAACGTATACTCCATAACGAGCGAAAAGAATTAGGAGTCTGCAAACGTACAGTTTTTTATAGATCGAAACTTTCAAAATGATATATATAAATCTAATAGAACCATTAATTTGTCCGTCTGTGATTTCCTTGCCACTTTTCAATTCGTAGAGAAATTTTTAATTTTTCGCTGCTTTAGTTCTTACTAATCATAACACGATTATAACTCAATTTTTTTTTAAAAAAAATTGACTGTTTCCAACTTTTTTGATGTGTGTTTGATTTGTATGTATCATCTGAAGAACAGGTTTGAAAAACGAATAACTAACATGAGTTACCAAAGCATAACAAATTTACAAAATGATTAATTTAATGTTTTTAGAAAAAAGGTATTAGCCCTGCTTTCTTTATGATAAGGAGCATATTAATTTATTTGTGAACTGTGCAATTACTAAGCCGCAAATTAGGGATCATCGCACATTCGCCTATCGGATTAAAGAAAACAATCCAATGTTTGAGCCTGCGCTTGTCGCATGTCCGCTAATACTATGAGGCTGCTGGCGGATAGAATATAGTTTATAGTATATTTTGGATGATTGAAGTGATATGACTAATGTTTTAAGATGACTCGGCCAAAATAAGAACCACTCTTGTACTAGTTCCTTAACTTATATTACAAACTCATAGCCTCTTTTTTTATTCAAGGGGGACAGTGCTTTTCTTTAATGACTACTTTTTTTTTACTTTTTCGTAGTGACGTGTTCCTTAAGAACACAAAGGTATGGCTGCTCGTATTTGACAAGAGCTGCGTAAAGAAAGAAATAAAAAAGTTTTCCGCTAAGTCACGTGTTCTGTTGAAGACAGCAGAGTGCTAAACTCTTTGGTAAATATTACCAATCTTAACTGCTGTTTACTCTTCCCCAAGCCCACGAAAAGACGAGACCAAACGTTCCGAGAACATTACTCATTTCATGTGGTCCTCCACGCAAATAAGGTACAGAGAAACGAAGTCACACAAAAACATCCGGTTCTCTAAAGTCTAGGCGCTAAGGAGTTGCATGTAGGGACTAGCAAGCAGGTCAAACTCTGTAGAAATCGCCAATTCGAGTTCATCCTTTAGCACGGATGAATTTTATTATATTTCGTGTGCATCTTATATTGTACGTATTTAGTAGTAAAAACACACTGTGGAAACTGAATCATACATACGACGAAAGAATTGTACTATTTGTCTAATATATTTTTTCTCGTAACATTCAGTTTCTAACCTCTCGAGCGAAACAGTATTCTTTAATGGGAGCTGGGAACAATATTAGTTCATCTCTGAGACATAACGATAATGCTTGAAAAACAAGTTGGATAGAACTTGCAACAGAATTGCTTGGAGATTTTAAATCTGTTTATAGACGTGTGATAAACTGTTCTTATTATATTGTACTTTAAATTTTTTAGGAATTTATGTGGGATTCACTTTTTATCAGAAATTTTAGTAATCATGCATTATTAATCACTTGGACGTCCTTCAATTTCATTCCTAGTTGACAAATGAATATCATTGATTCGTGGGCATTTGAAGTAGCTAAACATTTTGAGCTAAATTTGTATTTGTTTTCGTTTTAACAGATTCAAACTTTTGAATTATAATTGAAGTTCTGGTTGACCTAAGTATTAAACAAGTGCCAAGCTACTTCTTCGTGGATTAGGCCGTCTGGCCTGCTAGGTTCCCCAGACCAGCTCGTATGTTGCTTCCTAAATAGACTTACATTTCATAGCCAGCTTTGAAGGCGTTCGCCAGTCATTCTTCGTACAATTTCATGCCATTTAGTTTTTATTTCTTCTATTTTGTCATTGTGATAATCTCTAATGACTTCGTCACTAGACTACTTTATTGCGTATGTGATCTGCTTTGATAGACCCGTAACACTACTCAGCAACTTCTCCTGTATTCGGCTTTTATCTTTCTTTCTAAGGAGCCATGCTACTCTCCTATGTAACAGTGATGGGATTGTCACTTCTATTGAATTTTATCTTTTTTCTCTTACGTGTGGTTTACTCAATGTCCTTTTAAGCGTTCCACACATCTTAAAAAATGCAGTTTATTTCAACCTGCTACGTTGCTGTGTGACATTACACTCCAGACATTTAAACTGCGATATCTGTCCTAAGAAAAAACATTCGATACATATATTTTATTTTTCTATATGTTTCCCACTAAATGCCGAACTTAGGTTTAACTTAAAGAGAATTCTCAGCTATACGTTTTGGCTACAGAATTTAGGAGCACAGATCATTTTGTGAGGAGGAGCTAGCAACATGATTATCAGCAAAGAATAAAGTGCCATTTGATTTTTTTTTTTTTTTTTTTTTTTTTTTTTTGGATTTGAATACCTTTTAGTGTTAGTTACCTCAATTTCCTTGGCATAAGGGCAAGATATAAAATAAACAGTACTGGACACAACGGCCTTGTCTAACCATATGTTTGTTCTTTTTTCTATTGGCTATACCCTTTCATAATTATAATTGTCAAAAATTATTTTCACGGGTACATTACTTACTATTATTACCTGGGACATTCGCCATACTGTGATACTCACATTTCGCAGATGGAAAAAAGAAACTAAATTTCGTGGCATCAAGTTAATACCAGTTTATTTGGGGCTTACGGCTCGGCATAGCTATTTAATTATTTAGGAAATGTGATGCAGCAATTATTAGTTTAGAAATGTGACGGCTGGTAGACCTGTGTTTAGTTTCATTTAAACCAGAGATTCGAATAGTAGCAAAGAATAAAGACTTTGCTATACATGAAAATATAATTCGATTATTGATTGAAAAACACATTTGGATTGTAATAGACTGTTAAATAAATCGTTTTTGTGAAACAGTATTCTTTTATCCTAGAGCGGGAATTAAGTATGATCTACCATAAGTATGGTTTCATCTGTCTGTTAAAGAGCTTATTTTCAGAACACAAAATAAGGAGGTACTATCTTTCGCAATTTTAGTTCTGCGGAACTCACAAATGGCATATTTAATCCACTAAGAAAGTCCTAACAAGGGTTCCCACATAAGACAAGAAGAATTTTATTCTGTAATTGCCTTCATGAGTGCCATGTTTACTGATTAACCAAATTTACATAGTCAACAAGGTTAATCCAAAGTGTGCCATGTTTATTTTTAATGTATTCTGATCATTGGCTTCTATCTGTTCATTATACGAACAAACTATTATTTATTGTTCCATACACAGTACACTTAAAATTATAAACATACCTGAGCTTTCCATTGCAAAAACCCCATCGAAAACCCGCTTTCAGATTGATTTATGTATGTAGTGATTCGTTGCTATAATGTAAGCTGTGTAAATCGGTAGTGACAGTGTACGGTTCGTAAGGTCTGCCTTCAGATTTCATCGCGACGGCAATCTGTGCTAGATGGGTCTCGCTGTGACGTCAATCGGGCTCGCCGGAAGACACCTGCCGTAGTTCGTTAACCCGCCGCCAGAGCGGACATTCACTTCGTTCGGATCGCCACCAACATGGCGCTTGCCGTGAGCGGTTGGTAACGATAAGCGGAAGTTAAGCTAGTAGAATCTCCCGCTACACACAGTCATACATACCACTCCTCTTGGTGCATCCTTAAGTTTGTCCTGTAGCAAAATTTCTTTATTTATCCATGCCAAATGACTCGATCGTTTATCATTACAGTAGGAAAATAGAATGTGCTTTTACAAGGCTATAATTTGTCTCCTAAAGTAGGGCCTACTTGTATCATGATGTTTAATCGGAACGTCCAATTTTTGTATGTTTAAAACAATACGTAAATGTCAAATAGCTTTTTCAATGTGTAATCGACGTAAGGCAAAGTTTGGGTAAACCTAGTAGCCACGTTTTCGAGCATAATAACATGACGTGAAAGCTACACCTCAATAAATATTCTTCTTTGGAACTCTATCAGTTTGAGATGAAAATTAGAAATGTTCGCAATTTCAGCACTGAATCGTATACATTTGTTTTCTTGTGTCATTCTCCTATTTATTTTGGCTAATTTCCTAAAAAAAAAAAAAAGATGGTTTCATGTTAATTCTCCTGCCCCCAATATGTTTATGTTTTACATTAAAGGGCACGGAATTCGTCTAAAGCAATTATCCCAGACTCAACTTTCATTGAAGTCTGCACACGAATAAAAATATACAAGGCGCAGTATTGGTAAGAAATCTTCTAGGGAATGTATCAAGCATACTAATTGCGATATATGGAAGCTGCTTGTCTGTCTAAGTCACTACGCACCTGAAGATGACTGGGTGCAGGCAGTCAGTCAAAGAGATTTTTCGATGAAAAGATTCTTATGAATGAGTTTGTTCTGTCTTACCGAACAACAGATCAGCAGCCATCCCAATCCTTTTTCTAGTGCTAGAGAGAATAACCGTTGAATTGAAGCCATGTGTGAGTGAATCGTGTGTCTGCACTGAATGTTAGCGTCAGTTAGGAACCAGATAATAGTCTAGGTTATTTTTGATCTGTCATCGTAAATTACTCCTTAACACAAAGTTAACAGAAACGAACATGACCATAAAGAGATTTAGGTCAAGGATTGGAGTTGGGTTGGAAATGTGGCGACGACAGATGTAGCCAAATGGTGTTATCAGTAATGTGATATGAGTAAATTATTACTTCATGGGTAGTCCAAAAACCTATTTCGACCTGTGTTTTATGACCACTCTTTCAGAAGGATAGTATTGTAAGGCAAGCTTCGGAAATCTGTCATTACCCACGCTTAGAACGTGGTCCTTCCAATTTACCATATTGGGAAATTCTGTCATTAAAAGAAGAAATATTCAGTTGTTGCTTAATTTTCTCATTCCTTTTTGGGACTTCATTTCAGATTTTTTATTTTTTTGGTATAGTGTTTTATTTACTTACGTTTCACGACCTTACATTGTTTTATAAAATTTGTGTCTCCCTCGTGTTTTATCTTTTAGTGTTCGTCGAAATGTTCTACTTCGTTACCTGTTACTCATAATCGAGGAACGTAAGCCCTAGACAAGTTATATTGATTAATTGTTCATTGTTATTTCGAATTAATAGGATAATTCCCTTTCCATTGCAGAGCTTTTAGTTTTGTACAGCATAGCTTTACTAACAGCTTTTAATATGTAAAAAGGAAATTCCACGAAATAAACTAGAGTAACATTCTAAATTGTTGTATTAAGGTTTGACAACCAGTCGATGCAATTTTGAGTCACTTGATGAAGATCATGGAGCGATAGAAAGCGGAGACTTTAGGAACGAAAAAACCTCGTCAGAGATGGTAAAACGTAGTCTGGGGGTACTCTGGGCAGTGACGTAATTTCTGCTAACGTGTAGCCAGAGAGCGACAAGTAGGTAAGTAATAAAACTAAATAGTTACTGTGTGTTACTGGAGAGATAGACATCACAGAAGTGGACGCACATATATGATATCCTGATGTGAACTGCCTGGCCCTTTTTGATGAGAACAGTACGAGACATAGGACTATGTTAAGGTATAAAGATAGTCTATACCGTAACAATGTATAGTCATTTGATGCTGTAGCGCATTGCGGTGCTATCATTGGTGGACCTGCATTAAAAAAGGGACTAAATGGACTCTGAAGACGTGTCCGTTACCCTCCATTCTAACTCTTCCCCATCGCCCCCTGATTCACACACTGGAGCTCGTCGGGAGGCCCAACTCGGTGATAAATCGCGTCTCCCGTTGCTGATGGTATCAGCGTGACATTGTAGCGAGCCTGAGAAGGCCGCTGAGTCAGGGGCCCCCCCGCCTACCTGCCTACCTGCCGAGACCAGAATCACAAGTGGCGAGGCCACAGAGGTGGACACACACACACACACAAACACACGCGCACACAAAAAACACACACACACATACACACACAAAAACACACACACACACACAATAACATACCCACACACAAACACACACACAAAACACACACAAACACATACAAACAAACACACACAAACACACACAAACAAACACACACAAACAAACACACAAAAACACATTCACACAAACACACACATATATACACAAACACATGCGTAGAAACACACACGCACAAACAAACACACACACACACACGTCTCCACTGCACCTATATCGAGAAACGTGGTGTTTACGAAATTTGAAGTCGTCACAGACCAAATAGTAATATCTCTTAAAAGCAGATGTGTGCCAGGACCTAACAGACTGAACAATAAACTTTTCAAGTATGCAACACATGATTCTAATGTGGTTTTTCCGAGTGTTTAAACATCTGTTGCAAACACAGAAGAATAGATATATACAATTGCTAACAATGTGACCAAAGATATTTTTGCAGTCATTAAGGAATCTGTTTATTGAGTAGTTTTTATAAGATGTACCCCAGAATCACGAAAAGTACTTCCCAAATCACTATGATTAGCGAAATACATTTTTGTTAAAGTACAGCGTCAACTGCTGTGGCATTATTGGGCTCAACAGAAGAGCAAACTTTTAACCAAAACATCGAGGAACTCAGTGAATCATGTGCCCACGAACGATATCGGAGACACAAAAAACCACCCATATACTGCAACCGCCTTCCAGAAAATGAAGCAACATCAGAGATATGTGTATACATCTAGCAATCTACTTTACTTCGAAGTAAACTGTGAATCTTACAGATCGTTTTGACGCGCCATTTAGTGAAATGCTAATGTTAACAAACAATTAGTGACGAGATATCTGGCACAATGGCCGCAGGGTACTCAAATCTATACTAACAGGGCTAACTCAGGCAGGGCAGTAGGCTTCGCCCATACTATTCCGAAGGAAAAATTCTCGAGAATGTATAAGCTTCGAGAGGAAGCCTCAAATTATACAGCGGCAATGCTAGTCTTCTCAAAAACCCTGGAATACGGATTACAGTCGTCCAAAACGACCATTCTAATATTAACGGACTCTAAATCATACCTGCAAAAAAATCTTAGCTTTCAAAAATAATAATCGAAATGATTTTTTGATAATGTAGATCATACAGACCTGCAGTTAAATCACCAACCAAAGCAAAGGAGTTATATTTATATGGAGCACATGTGGGCCTACCAGGAAACGAAAAGGCAAAACGCCTACCAAAGAGTGCTATGAGAAGCGGTGAGGAGGAGAGAAAGGTACCAGGTCTAGATAGCACTTCGTTGAGAAAACTTCAGGGAAACGTGGAATAGAGAAACGTCAGAAACATCACAACTTAGATGTCACCACTTCACTTGCATCCACTCCCAGATTCCAACATCAAAAAGGCGCTCCATCAAGAGGACTAACAACACCTACAATAGCTACATGAAAGTTCAACCATGCGCAAGTTCTTTCCTTCGCATCTATACAGAATTAAAGTAATTTAAACTCCACGATTGTGAAGAAGATGTGGAATGCGACATGAATCACATACTCCGGCTGCAAGAATACTAGAACAACATCACAAACGTCATGAAAGAACTTTCACAAGAGAGCATCCTGCTACCAATCAACAGACATTTACTGGTCACTGTAAATATTGATATATAGCGCTTATCCTATCATTTGTCAGAAATAATAACCTAAAAGTTTAGAGAGTTCAGTTTTACTTGGTATGGCTGTATGACCAAAAGATTAAACGCCAAATAAAAAAAAATAAAAAAAATGTGGACAGTTACCCAGAGTATAAATTAAGAGTCATGTCAAGAACTCGAGGAATTAGACGGTGATGTCCTTCACTACCTGTAGTAAAGTAATATCGTATTGTGTTGCGACCTGGTGACAGAGTTTCGGTTGGCCACGCTTTCCGCTTCTGTCGTGCTGTTTAATTTGGAATCCGAACCACAGAACGACATCGCATAGTTCATATAACGAAATCTCTTAAAATTTCCTAACCCAACCAAGATTTGAACTCGAATGAATGCGAATGCGAAATTATTGGCATACAATAAAAATATTTGATTTAAATATCTCTACGAAAAAGACCATAAAATTGTAACATTTATGGTAAAAAATATCATCATAGCAAGCTGTTTGTAGGTTATTCCATTTCCGAGCAAGAGTACTCTTCTGTTTATGCAGGCTACATACCCAAATACCTGTTGGAATAGGTGATACCAGCCACATTCAAGAAATCTGTTACAAATATAAAAAAGATACAA
>JARYHS010012447.1:0-12903 GCA_031002005.1 Vandiemenella viatica
AAAACTTGCTTTGATGTTAAGAAAGTACATATTTTTCCCTGTTTAATCTGAAAGGCATACATTAAACCTGGATTATCTTAGTTTTTTCCTCATTACTTTGATAATTTCAATCAACAAAATTGTTCCTTAAGTCAGGATAGCCGAACATACTGCGGTAAACCATCTTTGTTTACAGACTCTTCACACATTCGATGGATGTTGTGATAAGGAGACGGCCGTGAAGCAACGCCAAACCAGCCTCACCAAGCCGGGCAACCAAACAGCCATAACGGATCCTACAAACCCTTCCGGGATCACAAGAAAACCAACAGAGCACCGCCTGAGACAGGCATTTTTGAAGACTCCATTGGAACAACAACTACCAGCCTGATTTCGGTTGCCATGGTTTCCCGAAATCACTCCTCGCGAATACCAGGATGATTCCTTCCTAAGGCCATGGCCAATCATTTTTTTTTTCTTCATTTCTAGCTCCGACAAGTCACACCCGGAGCCCATGAGCGACAGCCAGGGACGGCTGTCTCAGCAGGATGGCCGTGTCGGACCTGAGTATGGGGTTAGCTGCTAGAGGGCGCCACAGATGCAGCGGGCAGCGCCACAGACGCAGCGAGCAGCGCCGCAGCGACATCTACGAGGGGCTACTTAAAGGCGGCGCACAGCACACGGAGGTCTCTTCCTGCTTGACCGCCGAGGCGACATCACTCCGTTATCTGTCACTGTGTATTGAGAGACTGAGTCTAATAAACCGGATCCTTGTATCTGCTGCGTTCTCGTAGTTACTCTCCACTGTCCGAGGGATATCCACAGCCTACCTTCGCTGACGAGCCATCTGCCTCTAACTGGGTACTCCATTCAACCCGCCCGATTCCTGATCTTTCCCGGATGGATCCGACATATAATTCGTTCTGTACAAGGCTAGAAACGAGTATAAACTATAATCCCAACTTTTTAACGACACGAGTATTTCAATGACTAGGCAAAAATCTGGCATTTCTAGGAAGAGAAAAGGACATCATTGCTTCTTCAATAGTCTACTCATTTCTTGTTGGTATAAAAAATAATTCCATTCATCTAGAGATTTTCTGAGGGTGTTGAGGGACGGCGGGCGGTTCGTGGCAGGATTGGTAAGATAGGAGTTTAAACGTAAAAAAAAGTGTGTGGTCTAGTATCTTATTTTCTTTTGTGCATGTATGTCAGTGGTATAGAGTAGCATCAAGCCACCAGTAATATTATTATTCATTTTGTTACTAAATTTTAAGAGTTAAGTCAATATGTAATTAAATTTTAATAGTTATGTTATAGTTTCATAATTATTTTTCCGTAGGGATTGAAAACACGCTTTTAGATTTATTATTTTCTAATGGTACAATAAAATAAGTATCAGATGTTAATAATATACACATAGTTAAAAATTAGGCCCATAAAAGTTAGTGGTTCACTGTATTATTTATAATTTCGGGTTTTAAAAGATTGACAAACGCTGGGCTACGTGGATTCCTTAAAGTAGAGTGTTAATCATTTTAAAAGCATGACGTGAAATAGAGATTACTTGATTTATAACCAAACGCGAACCTTCTACATTGTCCGGAATTCACCTTTCGTCTGTGTTACGATAGGTTGAGGAAGCAACACTGTAGCTTCAAAGATCGCAAGATTTACACAAAACATTTTAATACGAGGCTAATTATTATCCCGTAACAGTTTATCTTAAGACGACTTCTAAATAGACAAAATAAAGGTGATAACACAAAACACTTGCATAAAGATTACACGGTTCGAAGACAAATGAGTACCCTCCTCCAGCTTATAATTTCCCTTACGATAATATAGTTGACAAAGCTTAACGTCCCAGTCAAACAATGAAATAACTAAAAATTACAAAAAATCTTCACATGTTTGCAGCAAACCTGTGAAGATTTTTTGTCATTTATTCGCGGGAAAGTCTGCATTCACAACTAAAAAATTGTTTAAATAATCTTCCTAGCGTTATACAGTTGGAGATAGAAAGAAATAGAGAAACAGTCCTTATTAACGTGTCATTTATGATTACCGAATTTATTTTTTGTTTTGTCTGGATCATTTAAATTGTGTTGGCTGTAGTAGAAAAAGTGCGTCCTATTAGAATAGGTCAGAAATTTAATCATGGCTTTGCTCTGGTGATAATCTTGTTTTGTTCCTGAGCAGTGTTTGTGACGCTATCTTGACGCTGCGTGAACTTGACTTTTTCTATTTAAGTTTTAATTCGCGTTATTGCTTTTGTTGTGTCTGGCGGCATGGTACCACCAACCCAATGATAGGACGTTAACACCAACAAAGCATTTTTAAAAACTCATGAAAGGTGTTCCATCAAGTGTCCTTCATATTTTCTGAGGCTTATTTAATTACAGTATAAAGTTAATGCTGTGCATCAGGCCTTATTAAGTTTGAGAGCTGATCAAATTCTTCTTCTCCAGCGACTAGCGACATGATAAATCGCTGTCCTCTGCACTTTGACAAAATAAATCATGTGCTAATGCTACTACAGTAGTTTTAAATACTCACTTCTGATGAACCCATGATAAAATTACATCGGAACTGAAAAACAGAGATATAGTTTTGAAAATGGTGCTTTTTTACGTACTTAATCCCTATTTTTTTTTGTGTCTGTTCCCTTTAGCGTTAAAACAACAAAGCAACTTTCTGGAAACACCACTGTGACCAGGGGCGCACATTGAGCTGCGTGGTGCAGTAGGCGCAGTGCAGAGCAGGGCAGGGCAGTACGAAAACAGAAACTGTGTCGGGCAGTTACCCGCGCATATTAGAGCGGAGTTTCGCGCGGCAATTTATAAATGTTGTGTGAAAAACGCGACAAAAAAGCGTAACCAAAAACATGCCCATGTAAAACATTGATTTTTAATATCCGAATTAGACTTGGAAAATTGTTATTAGCTTATCAGAAGCAGAGCTAGATATAACTATGGAAAAGTGAATATATGAAAAGAAGAAACTCTCATCTGGGTTTTGCAGTGACAAGAGAATTCTCAAAAGATTTATTCATTAATTCGGGATGACTCGTGTGGAGATTCACAGCAGAATCCAAACTTTTATTTTCTCGAAATCACTCAAATTCCTATTGGAACTGAAGAAAATCTGTCAGTATTTTCGAAATTATTTATTTAATTATTTAGCTTTTGATGGTACATGTCATTTACAAGAATGAAATTCTCTTTCATATTATATTATATTTTTAAGAAAACTACATAATAGAACATAAGAACATTTGGAACAAAAAAAGCGGTGTTCAACAAATTATTCTGGAAATTGTCTTTACAAGAATCCTCCCTCTCTCGTTGGGAGTTGTACTGAGGTTGCCTTGAAGAGTGAGTAGAAGCACAAGAGCTCAATTCAGTCGGACGTGTGCCACGGTAAGGAAAAGTGTTTCTCGAGGAGACTATTGAATGATGTAGTACAAATAATAAGAAAGCAAATAATGTAATAATAGCCTAGTCATCAATTTATTTATTTTTTAATTTTTTTAAAAGGTTTTTAAAAACGAATTCAAAAAGAGAAAATAAAAGTGGAAATTGTAAGAGGTCAATTGTTTGATAAATAAATGCTGAACTTCTTGGGCTCATTGGTGATCCTTGTACAAATGCATCTAGAAATTTCTATGGCTATATCAGGAAACTGAGGGAAGGGAGGGTGTAGAGATGCTCATAGATAAGGATGGAGAAGTAGTTACTGAGGATTTGAAGAAGGCAGAGATTTTAAGTAACTGGTTTAGTGAGAGCATTAGGGACAATGAATCAGAAACGGGAAGGTCTAATTCGGAGAACGAGCTTAACAATACGATTAGAAATAAAGATACTAAAAAATTTGAAATTCATCCTGAAGAAATCATGAAGGAAATAAGCAAGCTGAAAAACATAAGGGGGCTGGTGCAGATAACATTACTACAGATATCTTAAAGATAGTCGGATGTGACATTGTACCTTATCTTGAAATATTATTTAAATTGAGTCTGGATACTTGCTGCTTACCACAAGACTGGAAAAGTGCGATAGTAGTACCGGTACATAAAGGAGGGTGAGAAATAGAGTCGAAAATTACAGGCCAATCAGTTTGACTTCAGTGGTAGGCAAATTAATGGAAAGATTGATATGCAATCACATCAGAAATGTATGTGAGGAACGTACCTGGTTTTCAAGCAGGCAACATGGTTTCAGGCAAGGATATTCATGCGAATCTCAGTTTGTAAACGAGCCGCGCTGTCGCCACGTTACAAGGTGCATTTTTATTATATATGTAATATATAAGAGTAATTTACATAAATCTTGGGCGACCACGTGAATAGATTTTTGTTGTAATTTTATAAAGTACGCAAGATTCCAAGTGAGGACTGTAATGAAATGGTGAACTATACAGTGTATCGTAGCAAAGCGAATATTCAAGAATTATTGAGCTATGTAGGCTTGAAGCTAATCTTGGTGTTCCCGAGCCTTGGCGACAAAAAGTCGCGATTTGGATTTGCCAGACACACACACCCTGCTCCTGGGGACTGGGCGTCAAACGACGTCACTCTCCTGGCGGGAAAAGCCTGCCGTCCCGAAACCCGAATGTTCTCTCGTCCCGGCGAACTTAGCCGAATACTGTCCGACCTCTGTTGGATTCTTTGGCCAAATCACATATCGAGGATATCACGTGACATTAGGTGCCGACCTGAAGGTCCAATCAAAATGAGCGTATAACTCAAAATCCTGGAATTTTTGTTGTATGTGAGCTTCGAGACTACAAGTGGGCGGAGCAAGAAGTTTCCTCGTGGACCGAAGAGCGAGGAGCTGGGATTCGAACTTCGATCGCACCAGTCTGAGGTTGACTTGGAAAGTTGACTTCTTTCGCTAACCGCAGCTTGCCTTGCTGGAGCAAGGTTATCACCGCAACACAGCCGGTAATGCGATGATGCGCATTGCCAGACCAGAGATGCCTATAGCCAACTTGTGAGATAATCTCACATATCGTGGGTCCGCTACACTCATCACAGACATCAGACGCAGAACTACAATGGTACTTTATTACGACCAAGCCATGTGATTGTGCATTCCGTGAAACAGAACCCGTAAGCGACTTTGAGAGGATAGGTCCATGTTCTCACTTTGTAATTGTAAAAAACCCTGAGCTAGCGGCATAATTTGCCAGAACTATTATTTTCGAATGATATATTGTTCATTCTGGCGCCCATGTTTTTCTTTTTAACTGTAAAGTCACAGTATTATGATGCCTTTGTCTGAGGTAGTCATAACTTGTATTTTTCATTGTTTCCAGTTGTCATTATTTCTTGCATTTTGATTCTGAGATATTTAAAAAGTAAATATACAATTGTTTGCTTGCCCATGACGGCTAATTGTAACTCTGAGCGTTGCTTTTATGATTTTGCCAATTTGTGTTAATGTTAACGGTAAATTCGCTCAGACTTGTAATCGCCAGTGATAAGAAATAAATGTCATATTGTGACAATTTTTCCTAAATTCCAACTAACGTCGAGATTCTTGCTAAATTAATAAATTTCCAATCCTTCATAATAAATTAAAATTAAAAATCCACAATTATTAATCATAAAGGTATGAAAGATAATTGTAACGTGGTTTGCCCACCAAGGCATCCACCACATAATGTCGCCCAACGCTGGTGCCAGATGAGACATTACTTCTTAATGTCTGCGAACTTGGTGGCACTAATTCAAATTAATACAATTTGGAGCCCAAATTCAGAAAGTTTCATGGAATGTTGCACATGGTTTTTGGCTGTTTTATTCTTGTAGTCAATAGATATTCATACAAGATTTTATTTTGATGTTTCACTTATATTTTAATGCATAAAGTTCATTTTGTTTCAATGCATAAAATTTATTTTGTTTCAACGCATTAAAAAGAAGTTCATTTGTGTATTTCAATTGAGATGCAATACACTTTGTATTGTAACAATTTTGTGATCATTTTTCAAATTTTTAAATGAGTAACTTCAGTGTTGATTTCTTAAAGCATGGTAGCTTTAAAAAATTAAAGACACGCATGTTTTGCCCATGTGTTTGAGAGTAAGTCTGCTTTCATGGTGTTGTGTTGCATGATTCATCGTTGCTTTTCTCTTGCGTATTTTGGAGGGGTATATTATTTGTGTGTATTGAAATTCGCGGTATTTTGTTGTAGTGAATCTAGATTTCGTCATTGCACAATTGCGGTGTAAATTCATTCGTTTGTGTGTTCATATGAAGCTGCGATCCCGTACAATAAAAGGTTTCGATATGGAAGATCAGTCTGATAAGGCAAAAATCTCCAGAAATCATGAACGAGGTTCAGTTAACGGAACAAAGCGAATATTGGCTGCAGGCGAGGGGAACGTATTTCTGAAGTTCCGACCCACTCATATAGTTCGCAGTCTACTTTGTCGCCACAGGAAGAAAACATGGAAAATTTTCCTTCACCTGTCGGTGAGATGGCACAGAATACGCTCACACATTCAGAACAGCAAATGCTAGACATGCTGATGACTGCAATAGGGCAACAATTTAATACTGCAATTAATTCACTAAAAGAGGAAATTAAGAGCACGAATCAACAACTAAAGCAGGATTTAAGCCAACAATTAAGCCTGCAAATTAATTCACATAGACAGGAATTAAGCCTGCAAATTAATTCACAAAAGGAGGAATTAAACAAGCGTTTTGATTCACAAAAGGAGGAAAATCAGAGAAATTCGGATTTGCTTAAGCAGAGTATTGATTCGCAAACTGCGATATTAACAAATTTGGACGTGAATTTATCCACCTTCCGTTCTGAAACACAAAAACACACAGAGGTATCAACTACCGCGATTACCGATGAATGGATCGAAATTGCACAAGTGGAGCAAACCCAAAATACAGACCAACAGCTGGTAAGCTCTGAGGAAGGCGAGCATTCCACCATTACGTCTGTCGATTGTATGGTCGAAGCAGTTCCGGAAATACAAATTTTCAATCGGACACTGCTCGAAGACGTGACAGTGACGCGGCAGATTACTGAGCATAGCGTCAGCAAAAGCGTTGATACAGTGCAAAAGTCACTGCAGATCGCGGTTGTGAGTACGGAATGCGTCTGGTCAGACGCGCAGTTCCGGAAAACTTGTGTAAAGCGTTTCGGTTTGAGTATCCATGGAACAGAAAGGCATGATAGCATATACACCGCCATGATCGAAAAGCAACGGGAAATTTTTCTGTGCCCGTTCAGGTCAAAAGACAAGTATTTTGCTGCAGAAACTAAATTCTGGCAGATCAATGAAATCAGCTGGAAGGGAAGACAGACGAGAATGTTGTGTAACCCAGGTACCTGGTCGTCAGCTGAGCCCATTAGCAAGGCTAAGGGATACGCTAGCACAATGCGTCTTCCGAGAATTTTGTTAGGGAGCGCAGATGTTGGACTTAGGGTCATCACTGAGTGCCAAACGTTTCTCGCCTCGCATCAGCGTTTTATCGCATTCAATAAATATGCGATGAGCGTGTATTCCGAAAGGAATTATGTGATAAAAAGAATCCATGGACGTCTCAAATTCTTCTTGTAGGCATTGTTTAACAAGTTGTGTAGCATGCAAAATACAATGACGAAAAGGCTGACTATGAATTGACCGATTTGGATCATAAAAAAAAAAAAAAAAAAAAAAAAAAAAAACCGAAATTTATCATGCTTGAAAAACGCCGATGCCAGTTCCGCTAGTCTAAACCGTCTGTTTTGCTGGAAAGATTAGATAAACGTAAAATCAAACAAAATTCAAGTTAGCAAAGTTGCACTTATAGTTGAAGCTACTTAGAATATTTCCATATTCGGAATTTTTAATGCTTATTTCGCTATTCCGAACTTTATATTTTGTCCACGTGAAATATTAATAGTCACTTTTGACTTTCACGCTGTTAATTGGACTTGATTTGATACAAATCCTGAAATATTAAATGTTTTCCTGAGCCAGATAAATTAATACGCACCCGCGGAAGAATGAAGCGCCACTAGCAAGCACAATTTCTTGTCTTCGCAATCACAATGGATCGGACAGCGATACAAATATTGTGATATGCTTTCTAAGATGTATTTTGTGACATAAACGAAAAGGGTTTCAACATTTTGTGATGCATGAGTTCGATGTAACGTTTTACCTTAGGTAGTTGCATTATATCTTTTCTGAGCAGAAGTGTACAGCGAGCGTAATATCGCTTTGTCTGTGTTGATCGAAGATCGCATGTTATCTGATCAACGTATTTTACTTCTTTGTTTTGTGTATCTATCAAGGGTAGCGATAGTGCCATAGATAATTCCCTATAGAACACGAAACCTTGCCAGAAAGATTTTTTTGTTCAAATTGTATTAGTCATCACAGAAATTAGGAATCATAAGTTGAACGATTACAGATACACAGGAGAGTTTTCACAATACCTTGCTGTTATTTTGCTGACGATAGCGCGTGGTCGAAGAGCAAAAAGTTAAAGGCGACTGCATTTGTAAAGGCTAAAGGGAAAAACTTTATTTACGGGATATATTCAATAATTCAGCTAACTTTGCAAGTTAAGGTAATTATATTTGATGCTAACTTCAATTGAAAAGGGAATTTTGTATATGATAATTGCACAGATGGTGAAGACGTGAACAATAAGATTATTGGTGATATCGAAGTTTTTCATGCTATATCATTTCATACTAAGTTAACGGTTTCGAAAGAGCTGGGGACAGCTCCCTCGAACGGCTTAGCTCATCAGCGCAGATAAGGCAGCTGAACTCAACCGGCAGTTTCCGAGAATTCTGGCAGGTAGCGAATACCCAACGGAATGAATGAGAAGGGAAACAATCGTTCCACGCCTCGTTCTAGCGGTATTTCGCGTACCCTTACTGTAAATTGTATAGTATTCCGTAAATTAGATTAAAACTATTGTTGGACAGCATACATTTAGCTCAGAATTGTGTGCACTCACGAAAATAATTGCAATGTTTATATTTTGCTTTATATAGATTGTAGTATTCTGCTAGCGTGAAATCTCAAAATTGCTTTGTATTGGCAAAAGGAAAACCTGAGATCGGACCTTTCTATGCACAAAGCTTATAACCTTTTTCATACAAGCTAAAGAAGCATAAGTGTATAAAAGGAAAATATTCGCTAACTGGGATGGATTTTCGGCTTAAAACGTGGAGTAAACGATATGTTAAAACGGTTATAATAACTCCTAAATAAAGAGAAATATATTCTTTGAATGTCAAGATAATCTCGAGTCATCAATAGACCCGTTGTGAAGGAATCGTAATGTTACTGAGGAATGATAGTTACGCTATTCATTATCCTTTCATTTATGTGCGGAGTGGTTATGTGCAGGGTTCGCTTGTATGCAAAGATGCTACAACGACTTTGGTTGACGATGAAAGTTCACGTCAAACCGCATAATGTGTATAATGTCTCATATGGGAATGGTAAATTTTATAGAAATTCCATTACATATACCCATGAGCAAATACAGGTACCTTTCGCCATAAAATTCGCAATCACTTCACAGACGGTATGTTAAAAGTTAGAGATGTCGACACATGAAGAGACTAATTAGGAGACCACCTAACATTCAACGAGTAAGGTTCATAATTTACGTAACAAACGAAAACATGTACTTACATCGTTCATTCCACACCACGTTGAATTATAAGTAAATGCCGCGTCATTAAAATCTAAGATTACAGTTAGTGATATTTGACCATGAACACGGGCACATCTTCTCTGAAATGCTTGTTGAATTAACCGTCGGTCATGACGAAAATCACGTCACCGAATCCGACTAAACTATTCCGTTGTTTTGAGATTAAAACCGCGCAATGTAATGAGATATTTTACGCTCACCTCTAGCATCTTTATGGATGTTTGTTGAAGGCAGAATTATTTTTATGCACATGAGTAAAACATCACGCTAAATTGTAAATACAATGTATAGTTCAACCACTTTCTGCATAAGTGTTCTGACAATGTTTTGTTTTATTAATGTGTTTCATTTTATTAATTTAATGATAAGATTTGATACAAGATTTTCAAGATTATTATTATTTAAACATGTATGTAAATAATTTATTTTCATGTATATTTTTAGTATTGTGTTTAATTTAACTTTGTATTTGGAAGGCTACCTGGAATTCACGTGCTTCTGTTTGTAAAGAATAGTAAGACGGCCAAGAGGGACATATGCTCCCGTTATATATTCACCTTACAAGGCAGAATACCGATGGTTATTGGAATCACATTTAAAATTAATTTAATTATAAAAATGCTTAAGTTTTTGTTGAGTCACAATGGAGATAGAATTAGGTAGTTAAAAATAAAATTATTGTACCATAATTTCATTTTTCACCAACGGCCGGCCATATTGTAACGAGCCGCGCTGTCGCCACGTTACAAGGTGCATTTTTATTATATATGTAATAATATAAGAGTAATTTACATAAATCTTGGGCGACCACGTGAATAGATTTTTGTTGTAATTTTATAAAGTACGCAAGATTCCAAGTGAGGACTGTAATGAAATGGTGAACTTATACAGTGTATCGTAGCAAAGCGAATATTAAAGAGTTATTGAGCTGTGTAGGCTAGAAGCTAATCTTGGTCTTTCCGAGCCATGGCGACAGGACGTCGCAGATTTGGGATTTGCCAGACCACACACACTGCTCCCTGGGGATGGGTCACTCACCGAGCGGGAAAAGCCTGCCGTCCGAAACCCGAATGTTCTCTCGCTCCGGCGAACTTAGCCGAATATGTCCGACCTCTGTTGGATTCTTGGCCAAATCGCATATCGAGGATATCACGTGACATTAGGTGCCGACCTGAAGGTCCAATCAAAATGAGCGTATAACTCAAAATCCTGGGAATTTTTGTTGTATGTGAGCTTCGAGACTACAAATGGGCGGAGCAAGAAGTTTCCTCGTGGACCGAAGAGCGAGGAGCTGTGACATTCTAACTTCGATCGCACCAGTCTGAGGTTGACTTGGAAAGTTGACTTCATTCGCTAACTGCAGCTTGCCTTGCTGGAGCGAGCGTATCACTGCAACACAGCCGGTAATGCGATGATGCGCATTGCCAGACCAGAGATGCCTATAGCCGACTTGTGAGATAATCTCACATATCGTGGGTCCGCTACACTCATCACAGACATCAGACGCAGAACTACAATGGTAATTGATTACGACCAAGCCATGTGATTGTGCATTCCGTGAAACAGAACCCGTAAGCGACTTTGAGAGGATAGGTCCATGTTCTCACTTTGTAATTGTAAAAACCCCTGAGCTAGCGGCATAATTTGCCAGAACTAGTTATTTTCGAATGATATATTGTTCATTCTGGCGCCCATAATTTTCTTTTTAACTGTAAAGTCACAGTATTATGATGCCTTTGTCTGAGGTAGTCATAACTTGTATTTTTCATTGTTTCCAGTTGTCATTATTTCTTGCATTTTGATTCTGAGATATTTAAAAGTAAATATACAATTGTTTGCTTGCCCATGACGGCTAATTGTAACTCTGAGCGTTGCTTTTATGATTTTGCCAATTTGTGTTAATGTTAACGGTAAATTCGCTCAGACTTGTAATCGCCAGTGATAAGAAATAAATGTCATATTGTGACAATTTTTCCTAAATTCCAACCAACGTCGAGATTCTTGCTAAATTAATAAATTTCCAATCCTTCATATAAATTAAAAATCCACAATTATTAATCATAAAGGTATGAAAGATAATTGTAACGTGGTTTGCCCACCAAGGCATCCACCACAACAGATCTGATCATACAACTTCCGACAAGTTCTTTTATTCTGACCTTAACTCGATTTTCTTTGCACCTTCAGTTAGTTAAATTAAATTTTGAAAGTAATATGTGAGAAAGCGGAACATCTGATTCGGTTTTCTGTGACATGATTATCGCAATAAATTCAGGGTTGTAGTTGTCAGAAGACTTCACAACAGTAGTCAGCAACCTTGGCTCGGATATCCTGGTGTTAAGAAAACTGTAATCACTTGCTATTCATTCACTACTTAAAGAATAGATAAAAATTGATGGAACTTTTTGCAATTCTGGATAAGTTTCTAACGAAAGTATCAATTCAAGGACTAAATATTTTCTTATTTAATTTTTATATACTATGATCATAAATGAAATAACGATATTGTTATATACTTACTGATATATTTCTTGTTAATCTAAGTTTCGTGAAGAATTTCTCTGATCATTTAAAACTCTTCCCCGTTTTTCATCTTCTATCCATTCTTTGAGACCTGGTTCTAATAACTACTACAGACAACAGAGTGATAAATCTAATAAGTACCATGTAGATTTAAATGAAATACATACCTTTCTTTACCGTTGGTTTTCAAAGAAAGAGCATATTAAATTATTATACACAGTATAATATATTACACAATGATAAACAGATCACCTTCATTCTTAGCACGCTATAAACACATCATCTATGGACAGAGAGTATAGCGGAAACATCTGAAGATGATCGATTGTTTTAATAATTAACATATAAATTTGAAATAAATATGAAACTTCCTTAATACTATTATAATTTAAATGTAAAAGATTAAACCATTTGTCTTCTATGAACACCTTACCCGTGTCTGGGGTGATTTTTACCCCATCATGGGAGCTTCTGGGAAAATGAACTGTGATGGTTAACTGTCATAGGATATGTGTTCAGTGTAGAGAGCTGTGGATGAGAGAAGAAAGAATCGGTAGCTGAAAACCGGAGCTGCCCCATTCAGGCCTACTCTTCCGAAACATAGCAACAGACCGCCAGGCTTATCGTCCCCATCCGACGAGCGAATCACCATCGTGTCATCTGCCCTCAGTCCATGTGCACTGCAGAGAGGTTTGAGATTTAACTCA
>JARYHS010012449.1:0-44960 GCA_031002005.1 Vandiemenella viatica
AACATTTCTGATAATCTCGGGTGACTAGCCGAGTGAGCATGTTTTCACACGATATTTTGGCGATCGGAAGCTCTGTCACCCTCCATGTAGATGGCGACAGAGTTTTCCGATCGTCGAAATATCGTGTGAAAACACCCTGCTCACTCGGCTCGTCACCCGAGAAGACTATATTAATTATCAACGCGGAGAGAAACTTCGATCTCACATTTCTGATGTATTTACATATTATTCTTTCCATCATTTTGCCTATCTCTGATGTAAAACAAATTTTTCTGTAATTTTCAGCCCTATTTGCGCTGGTACCACTAACGCTATTTTCCAGTGCTCTTTGTAATCAGGAAGATTCCAGACTCATTCCAAATAATATTCCAAGATATAGTGCAATATTGTATCCAAAAATCTTTAATACATCAGTTGTAATATTATTTGAAACAGCCATTTTGCATTTTATAGCTTACTGAATTCCTTCATAATTTCCTGAGAATCTATTTCAAAGTTTGTACTTTCCTCATTTCTACTTATATGGAGTCGATCCTCTAGTTTATTCGCTCCCATCCTAGATAATGTTCCCTAATTGTCTCATTAAACCAGTCACTCAATAACTCCGCCATTTTCAAATCATTAGTACTTCTTTACCATTCTTACCTACGATATTTTCTCAACACCTTACCTTCCCGTAAATTTTCTAACATATCCGTAAAAAAATTTTGATCCACTGATCAGTGGTCTCCCTGCACCGATAATATTTTTTATAAACCCATCTTAACTTCCATCTTCGCTGTTATTAATTGCTTGTTTAGTTGTTTTATGTATTCCAAACTGCCTTGCTGTCTCTTAACTCTTTAGTGTTCTCCGTAGTCACTTTAACCTACTCAATCATCTATTATGGTAAGTAGGTTCTGCAATTCTCCTTACTTTCTGTTTGGGAATTAACATTTCCTTACCGTTTTTTACTAGTAGGTAGGGGAGGCCGAAGCTGAAGCAAAAGATCTTAAGCCGGCCCCGGAAGAGACTCCACTCGTCCGCGTGACGTCACAGTTTTAACTTCGTTGCATGGCGGGCGTTCAGGGTCGTATTACGTCACAAGATGGTGGATCGTTAGTTCATTTGATGGCCGCTAGGGGGGGCAGCACCGCCCGGGCTTGCGCATGCAATAGTTCCTTGACCGGCCGCCCAGATGGCAGCAGCGGACAGCGCTAACCTCAGTCTGTCTGAGTATACAGCGGAGCTCGGCCGTGATCCCCGCGGGCATGTTGCTATTTCTAGGTGTACCGCTAACCAGCGCTCGGCTGTCCACAATTCTGACGCAACCCTGCGGGGCATATAGCTATTTCGGCATGTACCGCTAACCGACGCTCAGCTATCCGCAATTCTGACGCAGCGGTGAGCAGCACACACTCAGAACCGCCGCGGGGCGAACAACGGTTTCCATTAGACGCTATTCCTAGTGTGTCATTACGGATTCACTAGTGTCGAATGCAGGCATCATGTTATACACTGCTTGCTGGTATAAATTAGAGATCCCTCAACAATCGTTATTACCAAACCTGCGATTTTCTTCCTAGGACCTTCGGAAAGCATTTTATCGTGTCTTATTGATATTTCCAATTATTATAATTCATTAATTGTTTAGTTACCATAAAATTAACTTCTAAAAATAACTTTTTAGCAGAATGTCATCACTTTTCATCAATAACATTAGGAAATCCGCTTTGTTAGTTATTAAATTTCTTCCTAGCATTTTATCATGTGTTATTAATATATTGAACTATTTTAATTCACTTATTGTTAAATTACCATAAATTAACTTCTAAAATCAGTTTTGGACAAAACTTATTGTTGCCTTCTGCAAATAGTATTCTAGGTTCCTGTTCGTTGTACATTATGTAATGTCATTTGTTCGTATATATCTAGCTGCCATTTTTTTCTAACCACTCCCAGTTGTCTTATTACCCTTGATGGTCATGCTCTTACGCGCCTCTTGTGATATGTTTCTCTATCCATTTCTAGTAATTCATACTCGTAATAAGAATACTATACTATTCTATCATACTCTAGTAATATACAAAATTGTTAGGTATAGGTTTAGTTAAATAAAAAACATATTTTATTGATAAATGATACAGATTTATTTACATTTTAAATACATTTTATTGCATAATAATACATCATCCAGTACTTATGGTTTCATTTCATGTGTGTCATAGCCCTCTCTTGCCTATCACATACCCCCCCCTTTTTTTACCTAATTCTTCACTTTATATCCATTTATACGTGCAACTTACGGGGTTATCTCAAACTCGAATGTCACAAGGGAAGAAAGAATTCATATAAACATCAAATCTCAGCATCTCGACTTGGATCAGTGGTTAAGGCGTCTGACCAGAGATAGAAAGGTCCTCTGTTCGAATCCCTGTCCGGGCTGTGATTTTTATAAGCCCTTAACCCACCTTCCCTCTGGCACAGATTTCTGTGTAATGTGAAGTACGCCAGAACGCTTCCGTGGCTCTGATTCCATGTTAAACTGTAGGTCTTTTCTAAGGATAACAACTCCATGGTTGCGTACACTTTCAAAAGCAAAGATTCAAGACAAACGAAGGCCTAACGTGGTCCTAGGTGACCTAAACGAGCATTCATACTGGATTGAGGGGAGCAAACAGCCAGTCAGATGAAAAATTTTAATATCACGATCGATTCATGTCTCTGAGCTCAACATATTGCTCTGTGCATAAAAAAAAACACACCCGCACTCATTAAAGGATAAGTTTTAAGAAGAAATTGGGCAGGTATAAGGCAAATGGGTGTAGGTATGGGCAGTGTAGGTGAAACAGAAGTGGTAATTGTAAAGAATATACAGCAAACAGTGAGAACATTACCGTATGAGGAGATGTACACACTTTTCCTATAGTTTCATTAACGCTGGAACCAGAAAGAATAAATCAGTAACAGCTACTCCAGGTACCCAACTGATCACATTAGCCTCGCCTCTCACACCTCAGCCATCTAGTAGCATGTACACATGTACGAAACTGTTCACATCAGCATCATCTCATATCACCCACATAACAACAAGTTATCCAGTAACGTGTGCTCCCAGTACCACATCTGTAATGTTATTTCGCTTGCTCAAGCAATGCTTCTCGCGCATTATGTTAGTGTATAATTTGTTAATAAATTTCGTTTAGAGAAAAAACGTATTATTTAGTATACATGTCGATTTTCTCTGTCATATTACTTTGTGTCTGCTTAAATGTTTCTGGCACCAATTTATTTTGCCTTCTTTTTTGACATGCCTTGCGGGCGTAAACTAGCCTAAGTTGTAGCTCTAGCAGAGCACGAGCAGCTTAAGTTATTAGAACCCAAGAATCGGATGCTCGTGCTGAAGAAAGAAGAAAAGTCCAAGCTGAAATAAAGCTGCCCTTAGTTAATATCCGCCCCCCCCCCCCCACATCTCCTCACATTGGTTTGTTTTTCTGATTTTAAATGTGTTGGAAATTGATTCTCTTCAAGAGACAGGTTCGATGGTAGAATGACATAGTGATGGCTTTCCGGTCATATTATGCCAACTCGGTGTAGTTTGGGACGAATCCTTCGCAACCAACAACTTCCTATATTCAGTTCTGGCAAAGAAATTCTTAATCCACGAAGTCGCGGGTATCAGCTAGTAGTTGTGAGGTACATTTTGTGATTTTGACATTTTAAAGCTATTTTTTTTTATTTAATAACTAGCTGGTACCCACGACTTCGTTCGTGATTGTAAAGAATTTCATATTGACAGCTAGCTATAGACATCTAACCACCCTAGTGCACGATGGGAGACTCGATACTATTACCACACACAAGTACCAGTCTTCCGCGCTATGTAGTTCCGGCAGCAAGGTAAAATTTACGGATACACACAAGTCTTTGGATGAAACACGAAAATATTCATGATCGACCAATTTCAAACACCATATCTCACACACTCCCACAGTTACCGAATTTCGGCCAACGTTGTGATCGATGGGAGACTCTGTGTTACTACCACACACAAACGCCAGTGATCTGCGATTGATAGTTTTCACTTAAAAGTGATACACCGTGACACTTAAAAGTGATACACCGTGACACATGCGTCTTTGACAGAAATATGAAATTGTCGCAGGTCGACCATTTTCATCCCCCATATCTTCCACACCCCCATAGCTACAGACATCAAACAACCATAGTGTACGACAACAGACACGATTCTACTACCACACATAAACACCAATGCTCTGTGCTATGTAATCGTGGTAGAAAAGTGAAATCTGTGGAGACACATGCCTTTCGTCGAAATACGAAAATATCCTTGGTCGGCCACTTACAACCACCATATCTACCACAGTACCACAGTTTTGAAATTCGGCCGCTGTTGTGATCGGAAGGTGACCCTGTGCTACTACCTACACACAAACGCCAGTTATCTGTGATCTGTAGTTTTCGCTGAAAAGTGATACACCATGACACTTTTGTCTTTGGCAGAAGTATGAAACTGCCACAGGTCGACCACTTTCAACCCCCATATTCTCCCACACCCCCAGTAGCTACCGACATCTAACAACCATAGTGCACGACAACAGACTACGATTCTACTACCAAACACAAACACCAATGCTCTATGCTATGTAGTTGTGGCAGAAAAGTGACATATGCGGAGACAGTCGAAATACGAAAATATCCTTGGTCGGCCACTTACAACCACCATATCTACCACAGTTTCTGAAATTCGGCCGCTGTTGTGATCGAAAGGTGACTCTGTGCTACTACTACACACAAACGCCAGTTATCTGTGATCTATATTTTCCGCTGAAAAGTGATACACCATGACACTTTTGTATTTGGCAGAAGTATGAAACTGCCACAGGTCGACCACTTTCAACCCCCATTTCTCCCACACCCCCAGTAGCTACCGACATCTAACAACCATAGTGCACGACAACAGACACGATTCTACTACCAAACACAAACACCAATGCTCTATGCTATGTAGTTGTGGCAGAAAAAGTGACATATGCGGAGACAGTCGAAATACGAAAATATCCTTGGTCGGCCACTTACAACCACCATATCTACCACAGTTTCTGAAATTCGGCCGCTGTTGTGATCGAAAGGTGACTCTGTGCTACTACTACACACAAACGCCAGTTATCTGTGATCTATAGTTTTCGCTGAAAAGTGATACACCATGACACTTTTGTATTTGGCAGAAGTATGAAACTTGCCACAGGTCGACCACTTTCAACCCCCATTTCTCCCACACCCCCAGTAGCTACCGACATCTAAGAACCATAGTGCACGACAACAGACTACGATTCTACTACCAAACACAAACACCAATGCTCTATGCTATGTAGTTGTGGCAGAAAAGTGACATATGCGGAGACAGTCGAAATACGAAAATATCCTTGGTCGGCCACTTACAACCACCATATCTACCACAGTACCACAGTTTCTGAAATTCGGCATCTGTTATGATCGAAAGGTGACTCTGTGCTACTACTACACACAAACGCCAGTTATCTGTGATCTATAGTTTTCGCTGAAAAGTGATACACCATGACACTTTTGTCTTTGGCAGAAGTATGAAATTGCCACAGGTCGATCACTTTCAACCCTCATTTCTCCCACACCGCCATAGCTACCGACATCTAACAACCATAGTGCACGACAACAGACACGATTCTACTACCAAACACAAACACCAATGCTCTATGCTATGTAGTTGTGGCAGGAAAAGTGACATATGCGGAGACAGTCGAAATACGAAAATATCCTTGGTCGGCCACTTACAACCACCATATCTACCACAGTACCACAGTTTCTGAAATTCGGCCGCTGTTGTGATCGAAAGGTGACTCTGTGCTACTACTACACACAAACGCCAGTTATCTGTGATCTATAGTTTTCGCTGAAAAGTGATACACCATGACACTTTTGTCTTTGGCAGAAGTATGAAACTTGCCACAGGTCGACCACTTTCAACCCCCATTTCTCCCACACCCCCAGTAGCTACCGACATCTAACAACCATAGTGCACTACAATGAGACTACGATTCTACTACCAAACACAAACACCAATGCTCTATGCTATGTAGTTGTGGCAGAAAAGTGACATATGCGGAGACAGTCGAAATACGAAAATATCCTTGGTCGGCCACTTACAACCACCATATCTACCACAGTACCACAGTTTCTGAAATTCGGCCGCTGTTGTGATCGAAAGGTGACTCTGTGCTACTACTACACACAAACGCCAGTTATCTGTGATCTATAGTTTTCGCTGAAAAGTGATACACCATGACACTTTTGTCTTTGGCAGAAGTATGAAACTGCCACAGGTCGACCACTTTCAACCCCCATATTCTCCCACACCCCCATAGCTACCGACATCTAACAACCATAGTGCACTACAATGAGATACGATTCTACTACCAAACACAAACACCAATGCTCTATGCTATGTAGTTGTGGCAGAAAAGTGACATATGCGGAGACAGTCGAAATACGAAAATATCCTTGGTCGGCCACTTACAACCACCATATCTACCACAGTACCACAGTTTCTGAAATTCGGCCGCTGTTGTGATCGAAAGGTGACTCTGTGCTACTACTACACACAAACGCCAGTTATCTGTGATCTATAGTTTTCGCTGAAAAGTGATACACCATGACACTTTTGTCTTTGGCAGAAGTATGAAACTTGCCACAGGTCGACCACTTTCAACCCCCATATCTCCCACACCCCCAGTAGCTACCGACATCTAACAACCATAGTGCACGACAGGAAGATACGATTCTACTACCACACACAAACACCAATGCTCTATGCTATGTAGTTGTGGCAGAAAAGTGACATATGCGGAGACAGTAGAAATACGAAAATATCCTTGGTCGGCCACTTACAACCACCATATCTACCACAGTACCACAGTTTCTGAAATTCGGCCGCTGTTGTGATCGAAAGGTGACTCTGTGCTACTACTACACACAAACGCCAGTTATCTGTGATCTATAGTTTTCGCTGAAAAGTGATACACCATGACACTTTTGTCTTTGGCAGAAGTATGAAATTGCCACAGGTCGACCACTTTCAACCCCCATATCTCCCACACCCCCATAGCTACCGACATCTAACAACCATAGTGCACTACATGAGATACGATTCTACTACCAAACACAAACACCAATGCTCTATGCTATGTAGTTGTGGCAGAAAAGTGACATATGCGGAGACAGTCGAAATACGAAAATATCCTTGGTCGGCCACTTACAACCACCATATCGACCACAGTACCACAGTTTCTGAAATTCGGCCGCTGTTGTGATCGAAAGGTGACTCTGTGCTACTACTACACACAAACGCCAGTTATCTGTGATCTATAGTTTTCGCTGAAAAGTGATACACCATGACACTTTTGTCTTTGGCAGAAGTATGAAATTGCCACAGGTCGACCACTTTCAACCCCCATATTCTCCCACACCCTCATAGCTTCCGACATCTAACAACCATAGTGCACTACATGAGATACGATTCTACTACCAAACACAAACACCAATGCTCTATGCTATGTAGTTGTGGCAGTAAAGTGACATATGCGGAGACTGTCGAAATACGAAAATATCCTTGGTCGCCCACTTACAACCACCATATCTACCACAGTACCACAGTTTCTGAAATTCGGCTGCTGTTGTGATCGAAAGGTGACTCTGTGCTACTACTACACACAAACGCCAGTTATCTGTGATCTATAGTTTTCGCTGAAAAGTGATACACCATGACACTTTTGTCTTTGGCAGAAGTATGAAATTGCCCCAGGTCGACCACTTTCAACCCCCCTATCTCCCACACCCCCATAGCTACCGACATCTAACAACCATAGTGCACGACAGGAAAGACAATTCTACTACCACACATAAACACCAAAGGTCTATGTTTTGTAGTTGTGGCAGGAAAGAGAAGTATACGGAGATACGAATTTTTGGTCGAAATATGAAAACGCCATGCACTGACCAACTTTAATCATTAAATCTCCCACATCCCCACAGCTATCGGCATTCGGCCAACGTTGTGCACGACAGGAAACTCCATGCTACTTCCACCCACAAACATCAGTGATCTGTGCTAGGTAGTGGTGGCTGAAAAATGAAATATAGGAAAAAACACGTCTATTTTTATATATATATAAGATTGTAATTGTATATACTAACTCTGAATTTTAAGATGCCCTTTAATGTTCGCTGACAACTCCTGTCAAATAAATTTTTATTGACACGTGCTTATTCCAAAAATTCACCAGTTCTCCGGCATCTTATCAACCTACAACAGCTAGTGAAAAAGAGAGGTCGGTGTCTATTTGTCCAAAGGTATCCACTGTTGCAAAGTCTTGAGTACCTATCAACACTCCTCCCTGACCTCCAGCAACAGGAAATGACGACTATATACGACATACCTTAGCAACAATGTGTGACCCCTTTGGCAGTAAGCTGCCTACCGGTGTATCCACAACATGGTCAACCAGTTCTACAACTTTGCCAGGAATATATATCTGTTAGATAGCCATCTTCAGTTCAGATATACACCGATGGGTCAAAGATACCTTTGACGGGTAGGGTAGGTTGTGCATTCTACTGCCCCGAGACACAACACGCTCAGAGTTTCCACCTTCCAGGTCACCTACCAATCTACTCGGCGGAAGCCATTGCCATCAATCAGGCTCTTATATCCCTTTCGGCCCTGAAAATTTTTTTGTTGAAATTTAATGAAATTTTTATTGTAATGTGTTCTATAGTCTACAGTTAGGTCAGGAAAAATAGTAAAAAAATTATTATTTTATTGAATTTACGAAAAAAGGACCCACACGATCGTGCGGGTTAGGGTTTTTTTCCAAAAGTTATACCATATGCTTCATATGTAATAATGGCTGTGATTGACGAACAAATACGTTTTTAACTTGTCCAAATATTATTACATGCTTTACTAATTATCTGTGTCGAAAGTAAAATGTGAAATGGAATAATTAATTATGCATCTAGGTTGATAATGATTAAGGAAATTTTAATAATAATGAAATAAACTTGAGACGGTATTTCTTCTGTATGTTATTTTTTCATTTATTCATATGTAAGGTGGTACAACACAAATTTAATTTTTAAACAATAATTAAAAAATCACCAGATCTCGTTTAATACACTACGAGCACATTACTTCTGTTTGTGAAACATCTTGAAACAATTTTTGTGCTTCAAAAGGCATAAATATACATTGCATTTTTCACAACGAGTTTTAGTTCTGCTGTCACATGAAGTAAATCTACACATTCGTGGAGATGTCAGATCATCAATGACTGGGAAATGATCATAACCATCAAATCTTTTGTCATCACAAGGAATAGCAGCAGGAGGATTGAAATATTTGGATCTTTTACGGTTGTCAGGCTCAATTTCTTCCTCAGTTTCGTCCACCTCAGGTCGTTTTTTTAGAGGAGTTGCCAGTAAAGCTTCAGCAATTTCCAACCGAAATTTCATCAAGTCTTTAATGTCTTTCTGTGGAATTTTATTTAGTTTTGCGGCTATTCTGTATTCCATCCAGCTGTTCACTGTAGCTAAGTCGAGGAAGTGAAGGATTACCTTCAAAGTCCATTTCCTTGTCCTAAACCAAGTGCGATAGCACTCCATTTGTTGATCACAGATGTCCACTCCACCCATTGACTGGTTATATCTGTGTACCACAGAGGGACATGGCAGCTCAATATATTTTTTTTCGTTTTTGGACCAGCGGTTCACCTTGTGCTCTGGGTGAATTCCAGAGCATGTAGATGCCATCACAACCCGATTGCTATCTTTCCATTGTACTAACACTACCTTGTCATCACTTCGAACAATCTGTGCTGATTCTCCTCTTTTCAGTTTTGAGGTATCACGAAACTTTACTCCTCTTACCCTATTTGACATTATTGTTCCTGTTCCATGATATCCCATTTCAATCAATTTCTCCAACAAGGGAATTGTTGTGAAATACCTATCGAAATATAAGCAGCTTCCACGAGGAATGGTCTGTAACAGCCGAATAACCACTGAAGGACCAAGTCCCAGCTCTGTACAGTCCAGGTTTGTTGAAGCACCTTGGTATATTTCAAAGTCCATAACAAGGCCTGAAGTTGATGTAATCACAAAATTTTTCAAACCCACAGGCCTAGGCTTATTTTTACGAACTGTTTTAAGTGACACTTTCCTGTAAAGGGTATCATCTGTTCATCGATGGAATAGGAGTTGTAATTTCTTGGAAGACTGATACAAACGTTTCTGACAGCATCAATAACTGGCTGAACTTTCCATAGTTTGTTTCTTTTTACTTCTCACTTACAATGCTCGTGTCTACAAGGTGAAAATTATATCTCAGAGAAAGAAATCTATCACGTGATATAATTTTGGATATTATTGGTAGATCAAATCCTTTCTGCCAATACATTGATATTCTGGGATATCGGATCACACCCATTATTAAATTTAAGCCAAAAAATTTCTTAAGCTCAACATGATTTGTAAGTAATGATTTACCAGTTTTTGCTACTGAATACATATTTGTAAATTCTGATGCAGAGGAAAAGAAATCTTCAGAAAAATACTGAGACCAATACTGTAGTGGGCTTTTCAGTATCACTGGATCCTGGAAAAAAAAAAAAATATATTCCTAACATGTGTCAGACACAAAAATAACTGAGAAATAACTGTCTTGTACTCACCTCTGTATTCGAAACTTCTGCAGAAAGAAACCTCTCTTCAACAAAATTCTTCTCTTTCCATATCCACCTCCGTTGTGTCGTCTTCTTTCTAGAATGGTGAGGATTCTCTTCATACGACGTCGATGGTATCACACATTGTTGTGAACATGCAGGAAGTCTAAGGTCTTCTTCGCTGCTTTCATCTGAAGAAGTACCTTTGTCACTTACTGGCAGCTCTAACTGGAAATCAACATTTGAACTGTCTTCCTCAGATAAATCACTTAGATCTGACGTTTCATTCAAGATGCTAAGTATTTCACTTTCGGACAAAATACGTCTCCCAGTCGGCACCTGATAAGCAAAAGAAATAAAATCCAACTTGCAATAAATGCTTGTAACGTGAAGGTGATGTTTGATAAACATTTTTAGCTCAAAGTTAATACCCACACAATTGTGCGGGTGAAACGCGAAATCTAAACTAAATACTAACCAACACGATAGTGATAGTCATTATTTTTTTCAGAGTAGACAACGTAATTTGAAATGGAATACAAAGAACGATGTACACATGTGATCAGTACACTTATTTTGATAAGAAAACATTAAAGTCACCGTTCATGTAAACAGTATAATGAAAAATAGCGAAATAACTTACCATGCTGTTGCGACAACACTTGCCAAGGTACTGAATTTTCTTTGTGGAGCAGTAAACCGCCAACAATTCGGAACAGAAACGCATTAGTAACAAAGAGAAAGAACCCGCACGACTAACGCGAGCCGTAGCGAGCCAGAAAAGTGAAAAGAAGCCAATAAATTAATTTTACAAACTGACCCACACAATCGTGTGGGTCAGTGCCGAAAGGGATATACGCCAGAAGATTTTTACGGCGAAGTGTACTAATACTCACTGATTCACTTAGTGTTCTTCGCTCCTTAGCCATACCCCTTATACTCCAGCGAACTAATACATACAACATCAGCATAGTTCAACAGAACTGTAGAACTTAATCAACGCGGTTGCACCGTTAATTATATCTGGATACCCGCGCACTCTGGAATTAGGCATAACCAGTACCTACATAGATATGTTAGCCAAGGAGGCATGTAGCTCGGGCCGAAGCTTAATAACACCCAGCAATACAACTGATTATCATGCAACAATGGTCAGCAATGCATACCACCAATGGACGAGGAGCTGGAATGAATCTAAACAATACAGAGGCCGACAGTACGCTCTAGTTCAGACGTACCCTCCACGAAAACCTTGGTTTTCAAGATGGAATACTCAACGACGGTACATTACTTCTATTATTCGTATGAGATTCCACCATGGCGCCTTCCGTAGTCATCTTTTTCGCATCAAGGCGGTAAACACATGCAACGGACAGGCACTACAGGACCTTAATCACTTAGTTTTCAACTGTTCCAATTTTCAGCAACAGCAATCAACATTCGTCAAGTATCTTGTGCGAGCACAGCAGCCATTTCCAACTAGCACTGCAGTACTACTCGCTACAAATAACAACAGAATCTTTAGTATCATCAAGGATTATATTAAAGACAGTGACCTACATATTTAATGTATCTATATATCTGCATATTTTTACATACTATTTTTATTACCTTGTAACCTTACCAGGCTGACTGTATGGTCTATTCAAGACCTAAGGTCAAATATATATATATATATATATATAATGAGATCTCTGGAAAATAAATAACAGTCGAGAGAGTTGAAGAAAAGATTTGGAAGGAAGAGGACGTGTTGGTTTTGGAAAGAATATGATTTAAGAGAAAAGATGAAACAGAATGGCTCGATGGAGAAACCACAAGAATCCTGGCGGGATTAAGAAGAGGAAAATATTAGCCTGAGGGCAGAAGGTTTAGGATTTTGATAAAGATATTGGAATGTGATATTGGAAATGATAATTGTTTTGTTTATTGAAAAATATAGGAATTATGAGATAAGTAGAAAGTTTTTTATTTGATATTGAGATTGAAATATAGATATAGACAAAGGAGTTGATTTAAAGTTTGTATGGTAAGAATTTGATTAATAATAATTTGATTTACAGCGTGAGTATCGAAATAAAACCAGCAACAGACAAAGAGGGATTAAGGAAATCCTTATGCCCCGCAGGGGCCTGGTACGCAAGTGCCAGGTACGGGTTTGGCGAACCCGCGGTGCCCGAGCTGGAAACTTGTGAGCGCCGCAAGTTTCCCACACCGTAAACTCCTACCATGCTTCAACGACCACCGTAGGGCGTGGCGGTGGAACGTTGTGTGTTTAGGAGAACGGGGATCTTGGCTTCATCGCCCGGATCGCGAGGACGGTACAAACCTCTATAAAAAACCCCTTAACCTCAAGGTCGGATACGTGCCGAGGAGGTGCATGGGTGAGAGGCAGATCACCCGCTAACGTACAACCTCAGGGGCACCTGCGCACCCCTGTTGTATCAGCATTCTTATATAATATGTTTTTGCTCGTGGGACCAAAATGAAGTCACACACAAAAACCACAAAACCCTGCGGTACGGGTGTGCCGCAGGCTAAACTCAATACACCCAGTACTAAGAAGCGGGCCAGGGTTGATAGCCCTCCCGCTTCGGAGAGTCAAAGTGACAGGAAAGTCTGTTCGATACCGAACGCTTTCGTTGTAATGGAGAGGGTAGAGGGGACATTTGAAAAAGTGTCCCCATTTTATATTAATAAAGGGTTGGAGGGTTTAGTTGGAACCTTGAGATCGGTAAAAAAGCTGAGGAACGGGACGCTGCTGCTGGAAACTACCACCAGTAGACAGGCATCCCAGCTCCTTAATTGCCAGAAGCTCGGGGAGTTCGCTGTTAAATGCGAACTCCACAAATCCCTGAATTCATCAAAAGGCGTCGTCACCTGCCGGGAAATTATGGATTTAGGGACCGAGGAACTGGTTAAGGAGTGGGAAGAACAGCAAGTGGTCGAGGTGCGTCAGATTACACGGAGGGTAAATGGCAGTCTTGAAAAGACTGCCACCTTCGTCCTGACGTTTGACACTCCAGTATTGCCCAAGTGTATTAAAGCTGGCTACATTAACTTGAACGTCCGTCCGTATGTTCCGGACCCAATGCGCTGCTTCCAGTGCCAGAGGTTCGGACATACGACGGCGTCATGCAAGGGCAACCCCACCTGTGGTAGATGCGGCAAGGGGGCACATGAACCGGGTGCCACTTGCACGTTCCCACAGGTGTGCGTAAACTGCTCCGGGGCGCATCCGGCCTGGAGTAGGGAGTGTCAAGTGTATCTTGAAGAGCGCAAGATACAGGAGTTGAAGACCAAAGAGCGGATACCGTATGGAGAAGCTAAGAAGAAGGCGAAATCGCTCGCCGCTCCAATTTTTGGAAGTAGCTTTGCCAAAATGGTCTCGACTCCCGTCAGGAAAGAAAGTGTTGCTACGCAGACATCCTTTGCAGACATGGGCACAAGCACTACGTGCTCATGTCAGTGCAAGTGTGGTGCAAAATTCACCAAGGTCATGACACCTAGGACCGCGGATGTCGCTGGTAACACATCTGCAACCTCGACCACTCCAGCATTAGTAACAAAGTCTCCACCAGCATCAAATATAGCAGTTAAATTAAATCCACCTCCTATACCACCACGTTCAGTTGAAATGGTAGCTATACCACTTGCTACCAATGGAAACAGAGGTGACCATAAGATCCGTGGTATAAAGTTTAGACAGACTGATCCGACCCAGTTTGTTAAGTCCCCCTCTTCTTCTCCTCCCAGACCGCTCAGCGGTAGGGAGAGTAAGGGCAAGAAGCAGAAGAAGAAGAAGAAAAAGGATGGGGAGGATTTTGAGGAGTCCTCCGGGTCGGAGATGTCTGTCTCCGCTTCCGGGCAGGAAGAAATTGAGATGCTGGTGGACGACTCAGGTCCCGTTCCTCAGCAGGAAGTGACCGAAGACCCTCCCGAACCGGGGCGGGTGAGGTTAAATAGGTAAGGATGGCTTCCATACTTCAGTGGAACATCAACGGTTTTACAGCTCACAAAGAGGAGTTATACCTCTTAGCACGGTCTGATCCTTTGTGTCTCTGCCTCCAAGAGACACATTTCAGACCAACACACCAACCTGTGCTAAGAGGATATGACGTGTACCGTAAGGACGAAACCGAGGGTGATCGAGCGAAGGGGGGAGTGGCGGTGTTTGTCCGAAACACTGTCCATTCCGAACCTGTCGCTCTCACCTCTGATCTACAAGCAGTGGCAGTGAGGATACACGGTCCTATTAAACTGACCGTATGCTCCATTTATCTACCACCAAATGCGCCCGTCGAATATGACGATCTTGTCGGCTTATTGCGGCAGCTCACACGGCCATTCCTCCTCCTAGGAGACTTCAACGCACATAGTGCGTTGTGGGGTTCGAACGCCGAGAGCCCCAGAGGCCGAATGGTTGGTAGATTAATGGAGCAGGAGAACGTCTGTATCCTGAATACAGGACAAATGACCCACTTCACCACTGCTTCCGGTTCGTCCTCTGCCATTGACCTTTCTTTGTGCTCTCCTTCAATCGCAGACTCCGTGTATTGGGAGGTGGATCGCGACCTTCATGGAAGCGACCACTTCCCTATTTGGATGCACGTAGAGTGTGAACGAGGAGGAGGCAATAACCGACGCAAATGGAACGTCAGTGGTGCAGATTGGCAGCTCTTCTGCCGTTCCGTATCACTGGAGCCCTGTGAGAACATACAGGAGAAGGTGAATCACTTCACTGAAGTGATCCACCGTGCAGCTGACGTTTCCATGCCGATATGCTCTGGAACGCTGCGAAGGACGCCCGTCCCCTGGTGGAACGGCGATTGTCGTTCCGCTATCCAGGGTCGTAGACGGGCGTTGCGTCGCTTCAGGTTATGTCCAACACCTGACAACCTGGCAGCGTTCCGTATTGCCAGAGCTAAGGCGCGTCGAGTTATTAAGGAGAGCAAGAAAAGGTCATGGCAGAACTTTGTGAGCACTATCAATCGTTCCACTAGTTCATCAAAAGTATGGGAGACAATCCGCCGTATATCTGGAAGGTGCTCTCGCACACCAGTATCTGGGTTACTGGATCAGGGACGTGTAGTTACTGACGAACGAAGTATAGCGCAGCTATTGGCAGAGAACTTTTCTGCCATCACCTCCTCTGCCAATTTCGATCCTCGGTTCCAGCAACGTAGGATTGCTGCCGAGAGGCGCGTGCTGTGCTTCGATTCGTCAGGTACAGAGGCATATAACAGCCCATTTTCATCTTGGGAGCTGGAGTCGGCCTTAAACAGCGCAAACGACACCGCCCCAGGGCCTGATATGATCCAGTACCAGATGCTGAGGCATCTTAGTGAAGACGCTAAAGAGTACCTTTTAGATATTTTTAATCATATTTGGACCGAAGGACACTTCCCGGACTCGTGGAAAGAAGCAACGCTTATCCCTATTTTAAAGCCTGGTAAGGACAAGTTGTTGCCAGGTAGCTATCGTAGCATCGCCCTTACGAGCTGCGTGGGCAAGACACTGGAGAGGATGGTCAATCGCCGCCTCGTCTGGTGTCTTGAATCCCGCAATCTGTTGAGCCGCTTTCAGTGTGGATTCAGAAAGTCCCGTTCCACCTTGGACAACCTGATCCTGCTGGAGGCGGCAGTACAAGATGCGTTTATCCGCAGCCAACATCTTGTGGGTGTCTTCTTTGATATTGAAAAGGCCTACGATACTACCTGGCGGCATGTTATTTTAAAGCAATTACATGATTGGGGTTTCAGGGGTAACCTGCCCCGTTTTTTAAAATCATTTTTATGTGGGCGTTGCTTCCGGTACCGAGTCGGGAATGAAGTGTCAGATCTTTTTATTCAGGAAAACGGTGTTCCTCAAGGGTCAGTTTTAAGTGTCACACTTTTTGCTATAGCAATAAATAGCATTTCATTCGTTATAAGGAGGCCCATCCGGTACTCCTTATACGTTGACGACTTTTTAATTTTTATCGCATCGTCCAGCCTGAGAAGCGCTGAACGGCAGCTGCAACTCACGCTGAACAGGCTGGATGAATGGTCAGTCCACACCGGTTTCCGTTTCTCTGCTGAGAAAACCCGGTGTGTTCTTTTTAGCCGCAGTAGAAGTCTTTTAGCAGAACCTCATCTCACCTTGAGGAGCACCGTTTTAAGTTTTAGTGAAACTGTTAGATTTCTGGGCCTCATTTTCGACAGTAGGCTTACATGGCTGCCACATCTTAAAGATGTTAAAGCCAGAGCCATGAAAGCCCTTAATGTTCTAAAGTGTCTGTGTGGCAGGTCGTGGGGCGCTGACCGCTCCTGCCTGCTACAGTTTTATAGAGCCTTTGTACGGTCGCGGTTGGAATACGGTTGTATTGTCTACGGTTCGGCACGGGACAGTTATCTCCGTATACTTGATAGTGTCCACCATGCAGGAATTCGTCTCGCCACAGGTGCATACCGCACCAGTCCTATACCCAGCATTTGTGCTGAGTCTGGCGAGCCGCCGCTCTCCATCCGACGGCGTCTCCTCATGGTGCGACACTACATTCATATTGCCAGCAACTCCTGGCAGTCCCGTGTACGACGTAGTTATTCATCCTAACTATGAACGGTTTTACACCAACCGCCTAAGAGCAACCAGACCATTCAGCTACCGTACAAAGGCTATTTTAGATGAATATGGGTTTGAGATGCCCTCTCTTATTCACCAGGGTTGGAGTAAATCTCCCCTGGCTTTTAAAGAGGCCCAGAATGATTTTAGACCTGTCACGGTACAGTAAGCTGTATACCGCTGACAGCGTATTTATCAGTCTTTTTAGTGATGTTTTAAATCAGTTTCACGATTTTACCCCGGTGTATACGGATGGGTCCTAAGCAGGCTAACGAAGTAGGCTGCTCAGTAGTGTTCCCTCGAGCGACTTACACATTCAAGCTAAACAGCATGTGCAGCATATACACTGCGGAGTGTTACGCCTTGTTAAAGTCGCTCCAGCATATGAAAGCAAGTAGGGGCCAAAAATATATCATATGCTGTGATTCCCTCAGCTGCATCCAGGCCTTGGGAAGCATGTACCCAGCAGATCGTCTTGTCCAGGATACACAGGACACCCTCCGATCCCTTCAATCTTCTGGAAAGGAGGTCGTCTTCTGCTGGGTACCTGGTCATGTGGGAATCAGGGGGAACGAGGCAGCTGATGAAGCTGCCAAGTTAGCCTGCAACAAGGTCAGAGTTGACTTTGATCCGGTCCCAAAGTCTGATCCTTGCCTCGGCGGGGAAAAGATTTATTCTTGACATTTGGCAGAGGCAGTGGCTGGAGGTAGAGCATAATAAGCTCCGGCTGGTCAAACCGACCGTTCAGCCGTGGAGCAGCTCCTTCCTAGCGGGCGAGGAGGGATGAGGTTCTCCTTACTCGCCTCCGTATAGGGCACTGTCCTCTGACACATGGTTTCCTTCTCCGCCGAGAGGACCCTCCTGGAGTGTGATGCATGTGGCGTACCTTTGACGGTACGCCACATTTTAATAGACTGTGTACTGTTTTTAGACTTAAGGGCAGACGTTGGCCTGGCCAACGATCTGTCCCTTATTTTAAACAACTGAGACCAGCAACGTGGCGACTGTTTTAAAATTTTGTGTTTTGGCCGGTCTAGTGCCTAAAATTTTATGCAGATCGGCCTAGTTTTAAGATGGTTGGGATGGCCTCTTTACAGCCACCCTTCCATGTGTACTGTTTATATTTTTTAAATGGTCATAATCCCTGTCTCGCTGGCCATTATACAGCCAGCGAGACACGTAGTGGTTTTTAATTCTTCTGCGAACCTGTTTGGCCCCTCTACAGCCATCCAGGTGTTCTGCAGCCTTAGGTCGTGGTGGCCCCTTTAAGGCTACGTTTTATTTTTGTGATTTATTTTATTTGCTGTCTGCATGGTCGACCCTTTTACAGCCGACCATGCAGACAGGATCTTAGTATATTTTTTAGCCACAGTTGTAGCTGGTAATTCGGTAGGGCGCTAATGACCTCGTTGTCGACGCGCCCTTAAACATCAACAACAACAACAACAACAGAAATCCTTATGTACTGGTCTGGTGCAGGAAATATAAGCAAAAGTATTAATTTAAAAGTATGATAAAGTAACACTCACATGTTCTCTACGAAATAAAAGGTAACGATAAGGGATCGTTACATAGTATATAAAACTACAATCTTTACTGCAAAATTTTTTTCATGATATTCTTTTCAACTCTGAATTAATTTTTAAAACTAAAAGCGGCAAATTTCGATAGGTAAAACTTATTTATGCTTTTAATATACAATCGAAAAGGTTTTATGAAAATCCATTCAGGGGACCCGGGTTCCGAGATTTTCGATTGTTATGTCTCTCGGCACTCTACTAAGGATAAAAAATGATGCGACATTTTGGGTTGTTTTTCCTGATTGCATCGCTGACTTCTGTCAACAAATTGTTGTGTATTATTCAGTATAAAATGTTCTTAGATCCGTTAAAGCGGTGTTTTTCCACCTTTTTGAATGCGCGACCCCTGAATAAGTAAAAATATTTTGGCTACCACCCCCTGAAAAAAAAAAAAAAACCCTTGGCGATCGCTCAGCTCTGAAATTTAAAAACATCTTCTTTTTTTTCTGTTTGAGACTATACCTACTGATCAAGAAATCAAATACTGTGCAGTGGCGTAGCTAGGTCAACAAGGGCCCCGGTGCAAAAAATTTATTTTGGGCCCTCAGGCCAGACGGGCGACCCTTTTTTTTTGCTTTGTGTGCTGGTAGGGGCCTCCTGAACTGAGGATGGGGGCCCTTGAATTGTTATTTAGGGGCCCCTGAGCAGTGGTTGGGGCCCCCCTGAGCAGCGAGGGCCCTTAGAGCTAAAAAAAAAAAGTCGCCAGTTTGCCGTGAAGGCTCGTGGGCCTCTAAACTGCACTTGAGGGCCCCTAGAGTTGCGCTTAAGGGTCCCTTGAGGTATACTTGGGGGCCCCCTGAGCGTGAGGGCCCCGGTGCACTGCACCGCCTAGCCCCATAGTAGCTACGCCTCTGATGCTGTGGAATGTTGCCGCGGGCACTTGGCAGGCAGTGATTTAAGGTCCGCGCTCACTAGGGCGGGCCTCATCGCATCGCATCGGGTCGCATCGCATTGAGCGAAAAATGCTGCAACGCACATTTGGACGCAGCGAGTCGCATTTCTTTTGTCACCGCCTTCAGTTCTCGACGATTACTCAGCCACTTCTGCACTATAAATGGACACATCAGACAAAGGGCTCTTATTTTTATATATTCATTGAAGAAAATTAAGCAGAAAAGGGAATGGGTTTAATGTGAAAGGAATTTTCCGCATTTCTTAGGCACATTATATAGCAAACATGTTACAAAAGTTCTACAGAATTGCGGTTCTCTTTATTTTTAATGCAGAAAAATGAATGTTTTTCATGGCTTTAGTAGCCCTTTCAGTTGCAGTTGTATTTTGGTCGCAGGAGGATTGCAAAAAAATTAAGATGGCAAAACATTTAGCTACAACAATTTAGGTGCGGCAATGGCTGCAGGAAAATTGAATTTTCAAGTTGACTAGTGAGATAAAATGCAGTATGTAATAGTAGTAAATGAAGCTTTTCCCCTTTCGAGATGAGGCCTATTTCAGAATATCAGATAAAATGAAATGAAGAGAAACGAACTTTCAATTACAGGCTCAATAAACTATGGAGGGTGATCTATAACTGCTTTGGTGTTATAGGTAGAAGGTTTCAAATCTGTGAAAGAAGAATGTCGGTGTTACCTAATAAGATAAATAAAGTAATACTAGCCACGTGCTGCATTCACAACCTTTTGATTAACAACATTTGAATTGGGTTGCAGAAAGTAAGAACGAAAATGACAACAAAGAAATTTCAACAGGTTGACTTGCACAGGTTTCTAGGTTACATCAGAAATCATTAAGATTTAGAATAATTTCACAAAATATTTTTAAACAATAAGGTTAATTGTTAACACAAAGCTTTAGAAGCGGAATTTAAAGAAAGTGATAGAAAATTATAATACACGCGTAAAATAAACAAAAAATAAAATACGAATTATGACATTATACCTGGTTGTTTTAACTAGTTTCCTATTTCCTCCCAAATATATATATTTTTTGTTATTATATTTTGCGTCTTGTAAATCATAAAACTCTTTGAAAGTCATTACTAATGAGATGCAGTACTCTTCATCCATTACGTTTGAATAGTTTAAGTTAAAACATACAAGCAAAGAACAAGTGAGCATGAGGTAGAAATTTTATAATTTTTTAATCTTTATTAAATTTCATAAAGTAATTAAATTTTCAGATTGTAATTACTTATATTTTTTCAGATATCATCCACCATCTTGCGTGCAAATTTGAAGCTAATTTTGTTGAAGTAATGTAGTTAATTCACGGAATTAGGAACACACAAGCTACAAAAGTCAGTCAGTGCTGTTGGAGCTCCTATCGCAAACCTGGTCGCGACTGAGCGCATCGAGGCACACAGGCGGAAAAATACGCCTGGCCAAGCGATCCGCCAATGCGACGCGATGCGGCCCGCCCCGCCCCGACTCGACCCGTCTCTGGTGTGCATTACCCCATTAGAATCAATGTAAGCGATTGCAGACGCATTTTCTGCGATGCGACGCGACGCGATGCGGCCCGCCCTAGTGAACGCGGACCTTACTCTTTGCTGCGGTGGCGGCTCGGGAGACGAGAAAGTCGAACGGCGCTCATAAACAAACATTTTTTTTCGTTCACTACTATCAGTTGTCCTAGTACGCCAGCGAGTACGGACTAGCTTCACTGCGGAGGTAAAAGTTCTCAAAGATCTACGTAGCCCTCCACGTCTGCTACAAGTGGAGATGGCGGAAGCAAATCAAAACCGAAAAAATAGACTTTATGACGACAATTACCTGAAATATGGTAGAAAGAAGAGGAACAGGCTCCAATTATTTGATTATTTGCGTCTCATAAATGTAACTGCGATTCGACAATTTATTGGAAAATAAACAGACCTGACTGAAAATTTTGTACTTTTATTGAATTGTAAGACCTACAACCCTTGCTATTTACATGGCTTGCGACCGTGACCCCCCCCCCCCCCCCCACACCTCCGAACAGGACTTGGGTACGCCCTGGTCGCGACCTACAGGTTGAAAAACACTGGTCGTGATAGGTCCAGTAAGTTATAACTAGGCCCCGGATTTTTAGGATCTAAAATACCAAATTTAGGTTTATTCAATTCGAGTTTTAGGCTTTTATAGGTTTTTAAAATTCAGATTTAGGAACTTACACATTTATAAGGCAAATAAAATTTAAAACATGCAATATATACTGCCACAGTGTTAAAAACATTGTGACTTTATAATACAATGTCAAGTACTCCTTATAAACTTCTAAAATAACATATATCGTTCAAATTAAAACATGCGACATAAAACACTATTATGTTCAAAACATTTCGTCTTTATTGTGGATAATAAAGCACCCATTTAAAACTTCTAATTTGACAGTGAACAATGAAATCCCACAAAAACAATTCTTGTAAAAAATAGGCAAAGTCACGTGTTCGTGTAGTGACAAAAAGTTATGAGATCTTATTCTGAGCCAAGTCTACACTTTACAGTGTGTATTCACTTTATGAAACAGAATGATTTCTCTCGGTATCATAGATTTTATTAAGAATAAAAAAATTCCGGTGACTTGGCCATTATACGCGCCATGTTTTAGTTAATGTGCTGTTTCATCAAACATATAAATACGTAAAAGCCAAGATGTATTATACCCACAATTTCAGTAAAAGTTATGACGTGCATAATGGCCAAGTCACCAGAATTTTTTAAATTTTATTCTAAATAAACGATCTATGACACCGAGATAAATCATTCTGTTTCATAAAGTGAAGTTAATACACACTGTAAAGTGTAGACTTGGCTCAGAATAAGATCTCATAACTTTTTGTCACTACACGAGCACGAGACTTGGCCTATTTTTACAAGAATTGTTTTTTTGTGATCTCATTTCTTTTTGTAAGTTTATCGCTTATTCTAAAACACCGCTCAAATGTAATGATTCCATTTGAAAATCTTCGAATAAGAACATTTCAGAACTGAAGACATCAATATACATTACCAAAATGCCCCCACTTTCTGAAAACAATGCTTGTGCGCCTTAACCGAGCAATGAGGATTGCCGCTGATTTAACTACCACCTGAAATAAGTAACTAATATCTTCCAAACTAAGAATAGGAACAAATTAAAATTTAAGGTATTAGTTAAACTTGCTGATTTCTAATCATTGAAAAATTCTTAGGCGTGAGTAGTATTCTGGGATGGAGCTAGGATTTTTACCGTTACTCGATGACGTCACAAGAGAGGGGGGAGGAAGACCACTACGAGAATGACGTGTTTAGTTCACCAACCCGCCGCCATGCGGCAGCACCGTACGGCGGTAACCTGAATCTATCTGAGTATTTTGTGGAGCTTATTCGGGCGCACAACCCCGAGGGCGACAACGGTTGTTGCTATTCCCAGCGTGTGGAAAGCGCGCGTTACAGATGATGCGTCGGCGAGCAATGGGTCCCGTTATACACTATTCCTGGAGTGCGTAGTTTCCTAGCGCAGCGCTATTTCCGGGTGTACTGTAACTCGGCGTGGGTGACGCGTTGGTTCTCGTTAGACACTGTACACGTCTTTCAAGAATATTTTCTTCTGAACATGCAGCATACGCTATTTCGAGCGTGATTTTCTGCCGTGGAATGTGCGCGTCATGTTATACACTGCTAGCTGGTACAAATGATAGTTCCCTCAACAATCGTTATTACCAAACCTATAATTTTCTTCCTAGGACATTCGAGGAGCATTTTTTTTCAGGTCTTATTGATATTTCGAATCATTATAATTCGTTAATTGTTTAGTTACCATAAAATTAACTTCTAAAACTATTTTTTGGGCAAAAACATATTGTTGCCATCTGCAAACAGTATTATTGGTTCAAATAACAAGTCCTGTTCGTTGTACATTATGTAAGGTCATTTATTTGTAGCTGCCATTTTTTTTTAATACCCACTCCAAGTTGTCTTATTACTTCAAACACGCCTTTTGTGATATGTCAGTGTTAAACGCTGTTCTCTTTTTATTTCAAGTATTTCATACTCGTAATAAAAATACTATACTAATCCATCATACTCAAGGAATATAAAAAAAATTTGGGTAGGGGATTCGTTAAATAAAAACATAATTTCTTGATAGATGTTACAGATTTATTGAAATTTTAAAATACATTTTATTGCAATATAATACATCATTCAATACTTATGATTCCATGTGTGTCATAGGCCTCTCTTGCATTCACATCCTACCCCCCCCCCTTCTTTACCTGAGTCTTCACTTAATATCCATTTATTGCCTTACACGTTATGAAATTCCATGCCAAGCATGTATACCTTTTAAACGTTGCTAATGTTTATGAGATGAGAAATATATTTATGTGGGTGACACATACTCTCTGTCACACATTGCTGTGAATAATATAGACAAGCAACTTACGGGTGTATCTCAAACTCGAATGTCACGAGGGAAGAAAGAATTCGTATAAACATTAAATCGCAGCATCTCGACAGTGCCTCAGTGGTTAAGGCGTCTGACCGGAGATAGAAAGGTCTTCGGTTCGAATCCCTGTCTGGGCGGTGATTTTCATAAGCCCTTAACCCACCTTCACCTCTGGTACAGAACGCTTCTGTGAGTCGGATTCCACGTTAAACTGTAGGTCTCTTCTAAGGATAAGAACTATATGGCTGTGTACACTTTCAAAAGCAAAGATTCAAAACAGACGAAGGCCTAACGAGACCTAAACGAGCATTCATACTGCATTGAGGGGGAGGAGCAAACAGTCAGCCAGTCGGTTGAACAATTTTAATATCACAATCGTCTCTTGTCTCTGAGCTCAACATATTGCTCTATACATAAAAAACACACCCGCACTCATTAAGGGATAAGTTTTAGGAAGGATTTGGGTAGGTATAAGGCAAATGGATGTAGCTAATGTGCACTGTAGGTGAAACACGAGTGGTAATTGTAAATAATATACAGCAAACAGTGAGAATACTTGATGAGGATATATACACACTTTTCTATAGTATCATTATCCCTGGAACCAGAAAAAAAATCCATCAGTAACAGCTACCAGGTACCACACTGTTCACATTAGTATTCGCCTCGCCTCTCACACACATGAGCCATCTTTGCCATCTAGTAGCATGTGCACAAGCATGAAACTGTTCACATCAGCATCATCTCATATCACCCACATAACAACAAGCCATCTAGTAACATTTGCCCCTAGTACCACAAAGGCATGAGTAGATTCAAGAGCATTTCTTAACACAGGCTACAATGTCGTACTGTGAATCCTCACTCACAGCTACATACGTCACAAAATACACACACTGACACACACATTAGTGGAGGAGATGAACCGCACATCCTACATCCAGACAAACGAGTTAAAGGAAGGTCTGACTATTTACGCATACATATGCAGAGAGAGACATACACTGAAAGACGCAAACACACACACACACACAACACATTAGTGGTGGAAATTAACTACACACACTACATGCAGACAGACGAGTGAAAGAAAGATATCACCATATTTACACTCTAGCTGCCGTCCCTCGCAAACAGCATTTTCAATTCCAAAAAACTGTGGACTTCACATTAACAATGGAACCAAAAAAAGCCATCGGTAACAGCTACCCCGCAGGTACCAAACTGATTACATTAGCATCGCCTCGCCTCTCACTCAACTCAGCCAACTTAACCATCTAGTAGCAAGTGCACAAGTACGAAACTGTTCACATCAGCATCATCTCATGTCACCCACATAGCCACAAGCCATCCAGTAACATGTGACCCTAGTACCGATAAAGGCATGAGTAGATTCAAGAGCCTTTCTTAACACAGGCGGCAATGTCGTACTTTTGATGCTCACTCACAGCTGCATACGTCACAAAACACACATTAGTGGTGGAAATGAACTACACACACTACACTCAGACTGGACGAGTGAAAGAAAGGAATCACCATATTTACACTCTAGCTGCCTTCCCGTGCACACCGCATTTCAAGTCCAAAAACTGTGGATCCCACATTACACCACTACATACAAGCAAGGTCTGACTGTGGTTTTGTAACACAAGTTCTTCCTTCTCTGGTACATCCAATCATCACGATTTTTGCCCCGAAGGACATATAGTGAACAACCTGATAAAACAGTTCGTACCCCAAAAATAACGGCAGCAAACTGTAAACAGAACAGTGAAATGGAAGAGTGCTTGGATTCCTGAAATCACTCCAGACGAATGCAGGGAAAGAGACCTTCAAAAGTCCATGGCCGAATTCCTCACCGTTCCTTGCCATACATCCTTTCTCACCTCTAATGACAATGACATCGACGAGCCCGAAAAAAAGAGCCTGATACGCTTGGAAATACTAGAATTTTGGATGGTCGTTGAAATTTGTCTGTGTAACGACAGCACTGTGCCAGTAATAATACACGGTAGGACTGGGATGTTAAGATAGCCGCGACAAACACCTAATTTTAAAAATTCATTCACATACAAAGGTATGGGAAAAAAACACATCACACACGATAAAGTTACCATAATGCACTAACATGATAGTTTCATGGTCATCAAACAGACATCATAACCCACATTTTTCATAGTAAATCCCTACACATTGACTAAGTTTCCAAAACGTCACCATAGATGTAGTTCTATTACGCTGAAGATAGCGCCCATACTTAAACTGTCGTAAATTGTTAGGTCATTCATATGCGAAAGTGGGTGTTTGGATATTTTATCCACTCAGGCCTCATCACCTAAACTCTAATGCCAGATTGTGGTCAGTGGCCAACTTAGGCTCCATACACCACTCAGAATTATTCTACCAATATCCATTCTAACATCATTATACGCCATATACAGCAATCCCAACACTCTTCATACCTTCCAGTCACATCCAGCCCAGCTCCTTTATTATGTCACTTGTTGAATGTTTTCCACTAATAAATCTAGCTAGCCTCCTTTGCAGCCTACATTTGTTGTACAAAAAATGTGGACTCCATACTACACCACTATAGCCTGACTGTGGGTTTGTACCCAAGTACTTTGGTTCTCTGACACACTCCCTCAGCACCATCTCCATTAAATGATTTTTACCACGAAGTGCATATAGTGAAAAACGTAAGAAACACAGTTCGTATGCCAACACAAACAGCAGTAAACTGTAAACAGCACAGTGGAATGGGATAGTGCCTAAGCCCTGAAACAATGGTTAGAAACACACATTGATGGTCGGTATAATTCTATAACCAAACATTTTAGACTCAAATCCACAGAGGAATCACGCACACACGCACATTTCCATGCCTACACACAACAGCACCAAGATAGAACTCACACAGAGGAAGAAGACATACACACACATTAGTGGAGGAAATGAACTGTGCATCCTACATCCAGACAAACGAGTTGAAGGAAGGTCTGACCATATTTACGCATACATACCCAGAGAGAGACGTATACACAAAAACACATATACACGTACATCCATACAGCGAGTTTGACATAAACAACAGCAAGCATCATGGAAGCGATGAAGTTGGACAGAATTGTCGTTACCACTGATTAACTGGACAGAACTCTCGTTACAAAAATCATCAGACAGACGAGTTAAAGCCAGGTATCACCATACATACATTTACATGCACAAAGAGTGACGCAGATACACATGTCCATGTCTACAGCGAGTTCAGCACAACTACCTGCACCAATCATGGAAACTAAATAGTGGTGAAGAACTCTCTTGCCTCATGACTGACTGAAAAACAGAACTCTTCTCACATATCATCGGCCTGACGAGAGAGAGAGGGTGCGCAAAAGATGTTTTCGCCAACACACCTCAGTGTTTATCCCATTAATAGTGTTAATCAGACACAATTGATTACATGTACCATCAACAATCAGGTCACCAACACGTCTCACCCACACCACAACCCTTTCAGCTATTTATTAATAGTGCCCTCCTAGGTACCATGAGTTGCAATAGACACTTGACTATCAGCAGATACCAGAACCCCTCATATTCATACTAGACGCCACCAACAAATCCATACGTCTCCACACACAAGCACAAAGAAACTTAAGTGGAGTTACAGCAAATCATACATCCAGACAGATGAGTTTAAGTAATGTATCACCATATTCACACATACAGACACAGAGATAGACGCACCCACACTTACATTTCCATGCCTACAGGGATATCGTCACAACAACCATCCCAATTACGGCAACGAAAAAGTGGTGTAAAACCCCAATGGCTCATGACTAACCAAAAAATCATCAGTAACATGTGTGCAAGGTACCAAATTCTTCACATCAACATCGTCTCATTTATCTCACACTACAGACCTCTCTACCATCCAGTATCATGTGTCCTGGTACAAAACTGTTCACATCAGCACCACCACGTTTATCCCACACCTAAGCCTTTTCGGACATAAAGTAACATATGCCCCAGGGTACCATGAGTAGCAGGTAGACACTTGGTCATCAACAGATGTCATAATTCACATATTCATACTAGGTCTCACCAAGATATCCATACGTCACCACATATAAGCACACACAAACATAAATGCAGGATCATCACATCATATATCCAGACAAACGAGTTGAAGGAAGGTATCACAATATTTACACATGCATACACAGAAAGAAGCACACACACGTGTATTTCTATGCCTACAGCGATCTCGACACAGCAACTGGACCAAGCATGACAACGAAAAAGTTGATCAGACATGATACATGACTGGCCAAAAATCATCAGACAGACGTGTTAGAGTGTGTGCAACGGATGACATGTTTTAGACATCTATCCTAATACTTATGCCATATGGATTATTCATCACACCCAATTGATTGCATGTATCATAAACACATAAGTAACCAGTCATTGTGAAATCTCAAAGTAGAGTATAATAGTATCATGATAGACACACAACCACATAGAAAGACACACACACACACACATGCCCAAACTTATCAGGTTGTTCACTATATGTCCTTCGGGGCAAAAATCGTGATGATTGGATGTACCAGAGAAGGAAGAACTTGTGTTACAAAACCACAATCAGACCTTGCTTGTATGTAGTGGTGTAATGTGGGATCCACAGTTTTTGGACTTGAAATGCGGTGTGCACGGGAAGGCAGCTAGAGTGTAAATATGGTGATTCCTTTCTTTCACTCGTCAGTCTGAGTGTAGTGTGTAGTTCATTTCCACCACTAATGTGTGTTTTGTGACGTATGCAGCTGTGAGTGAGCATCAAAAGTACGACATTGCCGCCTGTGTTAAGAAAGTCTCTTGAATCTACTCATGCCTTTATCGTACTAGGGTCACATGTTACTGGATGGCTTGTGGCTATGTGGGTGACATGAGATGATGCTGATGTGAACAGTTTCGTACTTGTGCACTTGCTACTAGATGGTTAAGTTGGCTGAGTTGAGTGAGAGGCGAGGCGATGCTAATGTAATCAGTTTGGTACCTGCGGGGTAGCTGTTACCGATGGCTTTTTGTGGTTCCATTGTTAATGTGAAGTCCACAGTTTTTTGGAATTGAAATGCTGTTTGCGAGGGACGGCAGCTAGAGTGTAAATATGGTGATATCTTTCTTTCACTCGTCTGTCTGCATGTAGTGTGTGTAGTTAATTTCCACCACTAATGTGTGTGTGTGTGTGTGTTTGCGTCTTTCAGTGTATGTCTCTCTCTGCATATGTATGCGTAAATAGTCAGACCTTCCTTTAACTCGTTTGTCTGGATGTAGGATGTGCGGTTCATCTCCTCCACTAATGTGTGTGTCAGTGTGTGTATTTTGTGACGTATGTAGCTGTGAGTGAGGATTCACAGTACGACATTGTAGCCTGTGTTAAGAAATGCTCTTGAATCTACTCATGCCTTTGCGGTTCTAGGGGCACATGTTACTAGATGGCTTGTTGTTATGTGGGTGATATGAGATGATGCTGATGTGAACAGTTTCATGCTTGTGCACGTGCTACTAGATGGCAAAGATGGCTCATGTGTGTGAGAGGCGAGGCGATACTAATGTGAACAGTGTGGTACCTGGTAGCTGTTACTGATGGATTTTTTTTCTGGTTCCAGGGATAATGATACTATAGAAAAAGTGTGTATATATCCTCATCAAGTATTCTCACTGTTTGCTGTATATTATTTACAATTACCACTCGTGTTTCACCTACAGTGCACATTGCTACATCCATTTGCCTTATACCTACCCAAATCCTTCCTAAAACTTATCCCTTAATGAGTGCGGGTGTGTTTTTTTATGTATAGAGCAATATGTTGAGCTCAGAGACAAGAGACGATTGTGATATTAAAATTGTTGAACCGACTGGCTGACTGTTTGCTCCTCCCCCTCAATGCAGTATGAATGCTCATTTAGGTCATGTTAGTCCTTCGTCTGTTTTGAATCTTTGCTTTTGAAAGTGTACACAACCATATAGTTGTTATCCTTAGAAGAGACCTACAGTTTAACGTGGAATCCGACCCACAGAAGCGTTCTGTACCAGAGGTGAAGGTGGGCTAAGGGCTTATGAAAATCACCGCCCAGACAGGGATTCGAACCGAAGACCTTTCTATCTCCGGTCAGACGCTTAATCACTGAGGCACTGTCGAGATGCCGCGATTTAATGTTTATACGAATTCTTTCTTCCCTCGTGACATTCAAGTTTGAGATACACCCGTAAGTTGCTTGTCTATATTATTCACAGCAATGTGTGACAGAGAGTATGTGTCACCCACATAAATATATTTCTCATCTCATAAACATTAGCAACGTTTAAAAGGTATACATGCTTTGGCATGGAATTTCATAACGTGTAAGGCAATAAATGGATATTAAGTGAAGACTCAGGTAAAGAAAGGGGGGGGGGGGGGTAGGATGTGAATGCAAGAGAGGCCTATGACACACATGGAATCATAAGTATTGAATGATGTATTATATTGCAATAAAATGTATTTTAAAATTTAAATAAATCTGTAACATCTATCAAGAAATTATGTTTTTTATTTAACGAATCCCCTACCCAAATTTTTTTTTATATTCCTTGAGTATGATGGATTAGTATAGTATTTTTATTACGAGTATGAAATACTTGAAATAAAAAGAGAACAGCGTTTAAAACTGACATATCACAAAAGGCGTGTTGAGGTGATAAGACAACTTGGAGTGGGTATTAAAAAAAAATGGCAGCTACAAATAAATGACCTTACATAATGTACAACGAACAGGACTTGTTATTTGAACCAATAATACTGTTTGCAGATGGCAACAATATGTTTTGCCCTAAAAATAGTTTTAGAAGTTAATTTTATGGTAACTAAACAATTAACGAATTATAATGATTCGAAATATCAATAAGACCTGAAAAAAATGCTCTTCGAAGGTCCTAGGAAGAAAATTATAGATTGGTAATAACGATTGTTGAGGGATCTATCATTTGTACCAGCTAGCAATGTATAACATGACGCGCACATTCCACGGCAGAAAATCACGCTCGAAATAGCGTATGCTGCATGTTCAGAAGAAAATATTCTTGAAAGATGTGTACAGTGTCTAACGGGAACCAACGCGTCACCCACGCCGAGTTACAGTACACCCGGAAATAGCGCTGCGCTAGGAAACTATGCACTCCAGGAATAGTGTATAACGGGACCCATTGCTCGCCGACGCATCATCTGTAACGCGCGCTTTCCACACGCTGGGAATAGCAACAACCGTTGTCGCCTGCGGGGTTGTGCGTCCGACTAAGCTCCACAGAATACTCAGATAGATTCAGGTTACCGCCGTACGGTGCTGCCGCATGGCGGCGGGTTGGTGAACTAAACACGCCATTCTCGTAGTGGTCTTCAACCCCCCCCTTTTCCCTTGTGACGTCATCGAGTAACGGTTAAAATGCTAGCTCCATCCCTAGAATACTACTGGCGTGTAACTTCATCAGGAGCAAACTAATTAAGCCGCATATATGTGCCATGTTTGGGATTGTAATTTAATAAATTCAGGGAAATCAATTTACTGATCAGTCTGAGAAGAGCCATTTGAAGTTGACAATATTGTGCTGTGTCATAAAGCTGCTAGTCCATCAACCAGTTGAGATGTAGACTATTCATCCGCGGCTTTGCCATGTTGCCCAGGGTGCACCCCGAGGAGTCTAGTCTACTGTTACACACCATGTGCATAGTTAGTATTAGCACTTGTTTTATTTCAATGATTCGTTAGTTTCCAAATTGGGAGCATTTTCTCTCCTTTCGTATAAGGAAAAAGCCCTGAAGTTTCAGAAATTTTTTGACCTATTTCACTGCTAAGTACTATTTACAAGTTATTTGAAAGGATCATCTACAATAGAATCAGTTCAATTATTTTCGCAAACCTCCTAGTTGAACAGGCAGGTTTTAGACCTGCAAGAAACTTCGAGGATCAGGTCCTGGAATTGGCAACTCACATAGAAGCAGGATTCGAGAGACGATTGAAGACTGGTGCTGTATTTGTTGACCTTACCGCAGCTTACGATACAGTGTGGCGAGAGGGCCTGGTATATAAACTGTTGAACATTTTGAAGTGCAAAAAAATCACTTGTCTGATCAATACCATGCTAGCTAACCGAACATTCCAGGTTGTCTCAGACAATAAGATAAGCAAAGAAAGAAGAGTGAATAGTGGTCTGCCTCAAGGCTCAGTTCTTGCCCCACTTCTTTTTAATGTTTATATTTCTGGCATTCCTCAAACAGAATCCAGACAGTTCTCTTATGCTGACGATCTGTCAGTAGTACGACAATCTGATAACGTTCAGCAAATTGAAAATAGTTTAACAGCAGACCTCAAAACCCTGAGTAACTTTTTTCGGAAATGGCGTCTCGTACCCAGTTCCAGCAAGACGGAAACTAGTGTCTTCCATCTTAACAATCGGGCGGCGAATTTCTCACTTGACGTTCTTGTTGATGGCACTCCCATCCGACACAACCCCTTCCCCAAGTTTTTGGGAGTCGTAATGTATCGCACCTTTTCGTACAATAAACATCTAAGCAACCTTGCAGCAAAACTAAGAACCAGGAATAATATTCTGCAGAAGTCAACTGGCACCTCCTGGGGAGCATCCGCCTCTACACTCCACACATCAGCACTGAGCCTAGTGTATTCTACAGCTGATTATTGCTCATCTGTCTGGATAAGTAGCGCCCACGTCAGAAAGATAGACACAGTTTTAAACCAGACAATGCGGATAATTAGCGGATGTATTAAGACCACTCCACTGTACTGGCTACCCGTTTTGTGTAACATCGGACCGCCTACAATAAGACGACACACTCTCCTAATTGCCCAATATAATAAATAAGATCTGTCATAACTTGGATTTGCCCATCCATGACGACATGGATAATATGTTTGTGAGACTTAAATCAAGAAAACCAAGTGTAAAAACTGTAAAACAGATTATATCTGATATTTTTAAAAGGAGAGAAGCTTGGAAATTGGAGTGGGTAGCCTCAGCCCCACCAGAATGGCACTCCCTGCTCGACAGTCAACAGGCACTAAAGGGACTCGACCTTCCTCGCAAGACCTGGGCAGCTCTTAACAGCGTTAGAACTGGTCATGGAAGATCTGCTTCATCTTTGTATACATGGGGAATGAGAGATTCACCGAGATGCGACTCTGGTAAGGAAAAACAAACCATCCGTCACGTGACGTTTGACTGCCCACTTCGAGGCTTCAGGGGATCACCGATAGATTTTATTAACAAATCAAATGAAGCTTTAAATTGGCAACACCATGTTAATTTTGAATTTTAATTGTAATTAATGTTAAATTGTATTATTTTTGTGCAATGGCCATAAGCTAAATAAATAAATGGTGAGCTTGTCGTAATAACTTACTTTTTTTCGTGTAATTTGAGTCAAAGTGCTCTTATTTCAGGAGTAATGGTAGTGACATAGAGGTCACTGAACTCGCATGTGGAAACAAGGCATTGCTGACAAACATGTGTGCTGTATGTAAGTGAATACAACAGTTCTGATCCCTAAGTTGATTCCAAACTTGAAGTTTGTTACAGGACATTGCTGACAAACATGTGTGCTGTATGTAAGTTAATACAACAGTTCTGATCCCTAAGTTGATTCCAAACTTGAAGTTTGTTACAGGACATTGCTCACTTTGCGATGTAATAGTTCAAGCCTTATGAAAACAAGTGTAAGATTTTTTTGTAACTTCTGTACTCAAAAAACGTATCCCTACGTTCCAGATAAATCACCGCTATCTGCCTCTATATTATATAAACTTTATTTGTACGTTCGCTTGATTATGTCACGTGTCCAAAGATTTCGTTGATTAGTAAAGAGTGCACATATTATATGGCCAGTTGGCCATTATGCGTGCCATATTTTAGATAACCTGTGTAAATATAAATGCGCACCATTATCAAGCTTAAATATACAAAAGCCCAAGATTTCTTTCGGTTTTGACAAGTCCTAAAATAAATCTATTCTAATATTATAAATGCGAAAGTAACTTTGTCTACCTCTTTGTCTGTTTGTTACATTTCTTGGACTAAACTGCTAATCCTATCTTGATTAAATTTGACAAGAGATGCTATTTGGCATTAGGATGGACAAAGCATAGCTGTCTGGTAGCTCAGTGGTTAACGCACTTGCTTACTGATGTTTGGACCATGGTCTTCGGTTCAAATCTCGGTGGATGCAAAGATTTTCAACAGTTGTTTTTGATCGTATGAGCCACTCCTGGACGCTTGGTTGTTCGGATTCCATGTTAAACTGTAGATATCACAAATTTATGGGCGCAATGCTGTACATGTACACTTATTTACGCTATATTGATCAGTGGTCAGTGCTAATATCATAAATGCGGAAGTAGGTCTCTGTCTTTTTGTTACTTTTGAGGACTAAATGGCTATATCGATAATGATTGAATTTGACAAGGAAATACTTTGTATCTGTAGGACATTATCATTATTATTATTTTCTGTATGAACAACAGTTGTAGTCACGAAATCTTGAGAACTTATCGAATGGTGACATACAGACAGATTGTAACATTACATTGGACTTGCAATCTTTGTATAAATATCGATTATCGATATACCGCGAGGGTCTAACCTCTGTGGCAGAGGAGTAGTCAAGTGTTTACGAGTGGCGGGAAGTGTGTGTGTCGACGTGTACGTGTTTTCGGTAGATTCTGAAAGAAATATTCGGGCATATGGATACGTAATACGAGCGTCCGCGACGGGAAATGAATATTGGCTTGACGTCGCTAACGTAAGACAAGCCATATGGTGTGAAAATACAGTGAGACGTTCCTGGAGAACTGTTAATGAGCGGTTGTGAACTGGTAATTGTGGTACAGACATTTAATATGTTGCTGTTTGAAGGAGAGTATCTTGTGATTAAACTTTCCACTCATAAAGAACTTGCAATCTTCGGATAAGTGATAAATAATTCCAGTTGGTGGTCGGAGTACTAATATAAGACACAAATCGTTGGAATAATAAAAAGTTGTTCGACTTAACACTTCCTATGAGTGAGTGTGTCTTGCTTATTACAAATTCCTGTGAACTAGTGAGTTCTTAACATCACAGAGAACTGTAAGTATTATTAGTACGTTCGTAAAACAGCTGGTGGCGACCAAGGTAAAATAATAAAATTACGAAGTACCGATGCTTCCATGAGGCAGGTCAAAGTGTAGCGTTGTAATAACCTCACTAACTGTTATTAATTAACCCAGTAAAAAAACATTTGAAATTTTACATGGCGCACGTGAAATGGACTTGGGTTTGAAGTTGGTAAAAGTGAAGAAATAAAAACCAGCGGAAAACGCAAACTTTGAGTGAAAAGTGAAACAAAAAACAACAATAGAGTACGTGTATCGCATGTATTGGATCGAATACATTGTTAAGTGCAGAGGTTGCGGAACTGAGTGCAAAGAAGTTATGAGAGAAAGAGACAGCATTGCTCACCAAAGGCTAACATTACGGAGGTAAAACCAACGTCAAAGATCTACATCTCGCGGCGCAGTGGTACATCGCGGAAGTCAGCGACGAAGAGGAACTACATCTCGCGGCGCAGTGGTACATCGCGGAAGTCAGCGACGAAGAGGAACTACATCTCGCGGCGCAGTGGTACATCGCGGAGGGAGACTGTAGCGGAACTGTCTTCGGCAGATAAGAAGACACCGAACAGGCAATCTAAAATAAGTTCGGCCGCGGAAAAGTTTAAAGTCATAATTTTTTTGAATAATTGAATGAGAAATAATTTTTTTTAGCACCGAGCTTCATAGGTACCATAAGAGCAATGTACCATTAAATTGAACCGTAATTCGCGGATAAATAAATATTTAACAGGAAGAAAAATTATAAACATTTGTTTAAATGCATGCTTACTAGTTTTCAGTCTAAACTTTTCAGTTTTGTTTTGAAACAAACAAAAAAAAAAATTATTTTGGCAGAGTAACTTCGGTAATCGAAACCATTTTCGCGTTTGGAATTTTTTTGTTTTGCATGCAGTATTACAGGTTGCCAGCCTGTGAGCTACCAGGGTAGTGTAAAGCATATGAAGCTTACACCCACAGCAGCAATCACCAGTAATTAATTCCTACATTTCTGTGTGGGTGATGTGTTATTTTCAGCTATTCCTGATTGGAGCAGAGTAGCAGCCAGGATTACTGAAGATCCACGTTGTATGCTTCCTTGCAAGTTTCTTTATGTTTAAAATATTACTGTTCATCGGCGTTGTACTGGTTGATTTGTTGGTCTACCGGCGTTTTGATGGTGAAGCTCAAGTTGTTTTGCTTTTGATGTTATGGGACAAGCTGTGTGTTGGTAGCTACTGATTCATTTGTTTTGATTTTGAGCGTGGGCAACTTAGTGGCTTTAAACCCCCCCACTCCACTTTATACTTTCGAATTCTGCGTAGTTTTTTTTCTTAGTCTGTGAAAATGAATACTGAAGAAACTTTTGGGGAAGGAACAAGAGAGCAGACCGAGGAAGTGCCTGTTAAGGAAATCCTTATGCAGTTGATGAAGCAGATGAACCACTCCTTTGCTGAAAATGCGGAGAGAAGTCACTCTTTGGAAGAGAAGCTCAAGGAATTAAAGACAGAAAATGCGGAGAGGAGCTACTCTTTGGAAGAGAAGCTCAAGGAAATGAAAACCGAAAATGCTGAGAATCTCAAAGTTATACATGAAGAGAACCAGGCCATTCAAAACAACTTAAGAGCGGTACATGACAACCTCAGGGCAGAAATAGATCAGAAAGGGAAAGCCCTACGTGAAGAGATTACTAGAGATTTGGATGAAAGACTCATACAAATAAGAGGAGAGATGGAGCAACTGCAACTGAAGTGTATCTTAAAAGGGGAAGAAACCAAGGCAGAAGTGGAACATTTCAAACAGGAAATGGTGTTGGAAGTAGGACTCACTCAGAAACGAGTTGAAGTCATTGAAAACAAGATGGAGTATCAAGATCTTAAATTAAAAACCATAGTAGAGAACTTGAAAGTGTGTGAAGAGAATATAGAAGAAGCACAGAAAGAAGTTAAGTTGTGGACTGACAAAATCAATTGCCTTGCGGAAGGGATAGAAAAAGTGAAACTGGCCTCCTATTGTGAAATAGAGAACAAAATAAGCCAAAAGGTGCCAGCCATCAAACAAGAAGTAGAGGGGAACTTGAAGACCCAAGTATTAGGGGCAGTTAGGGAGGAAATGAGCAAGTTTCAAGGAATTCTTACTAACCCTTTCTATCCAGGATACCCACTAGAGGAAAAGCGTGAACTCCAGAAATTTGATGACTCGGGAAAACTGCACCCAGTAGATTTTCTGGACAACTTTGAAACTTACCCACCATTCCAAGTCGCTCTGGATGATCAAAGAATACGGATGGTTCACGAACACATGAGAGAAAGAGCACGCCTATGGGGTGACCGGTTTTCAGAGGAATTCACTACCTACCAACGCTTCAGGGAAGAGTTTCTTCGACACTTTTGGTCGGTGGAAAGGCAGGTAGCCGTCAAGTCTGAACTGATGCATGGTGAGCCCTACTCGCCGGGAAATGAAACACAACAAGACTTCTTCCTACGATGTCTAGCTAAGTGCCGTCACCTCGACCGGCCATATAGTGAGGCGGAGTATGTTGAGATAATCATGGCCAGGCTACCAGAGTCAACGTAGCTGATTTTCGCCAGTCACAGAATAAACAATGTCACTGAGGCCATCGAAATGTTGGGGAGGCTTGATGCACAAGAGAAGAGGATGGGAAGGAAAAGACCAAGAGAGCGAGAGAACCGTAATGAATCACGTGACAGAGGAAGGAGAGAGAACCATAACCAACAAAGAAATGAAATGGGCAACGGTCAACAATATTGGAGGAGAGGACAAGACAATAGGGGCCGCGGGAGGAGCAACTTTAATTCAGACGGGAGCAAGAGCAAGATAGGGGTCGAAGTAGAGAACGGAAGCAACAGGATAGTGACCAAAGAACCCGACAAGACGATAAACCAAAACTAATAACAATCCTTCTAAAGGAAAGCGTGACACGGAAAACTGCTAGCTGCCACTGTTTTGGTCCGACCAGGGGCAGAACAAATCGTCGGACCACCAAAAGAAGCGTCAAGGGAGAGAGAAGCTCCACCTCTCCTACAGAAAGGAAAACGGCTAATCACAAGGAGAGGGGCTGAATTTATTGTTCATACAGAAGAATCCATCAACGGTCAGGGACAAGTGGTGCCTGGCCTATCGGGATCTATGTTACCAAGCAAGAGGGAGTGGAGTCTTGTAAATTTGCAGAGATTGGAGAATTTTGGCAACTCTGTAAGGAAACAAATGATTCTGTCGTTAGGTTGGAGGATGTTTCAACGGAGGAAGATGTTGAACCACCATTTGAAGAGGACTACAATGAGAGCCTCTATACTTTCGGTGATAGAGGGATGGTATTGATCTCTAAGGAAAACAGCAGCTGTCAGGGAAACGAAGAGTCTAGTTCGGCGAACATAGTAAAGTCCATGGAAGGGGTAGACATTGAAGACACAGAAGAAGAGGAGGAGGAAGAGAGCGAAACAGAAGAAACAGAAGAAGAGGATAGTACGGTGGGAGAGTATGAACAGATTTGTTTGGCAACTGATGACCCTATCAAGCGCATCCTTGGATCGGGCGACTTTGATCTTGAAGATGGGCAACTGGTCAGCATTGAGGTGGAAGGGGTGATATCCACGACAAACGGTCAACTGACAGTGGAAAACACCAACGTCATAAAGGGGAAAGAACCCAGTTTCAACTGGGAGAGAGATAAACAGACGAAGAAGAATAGATTCGAAGGAAAGAAAGGTGATACTAGGCAGCAGAAATGGAGAAGGGAGGAGTTCGATCCAGAGAAACACCTGTAAGTTCAGTGTCCCTGAGTGATCCCAGGCAAGACCTCATAGAAGAGGATAATCAGTTGAAGCAAAGGGTATCAGGGTACCAACTGTAGAAATAGAAGTATTAGGGAAGAAGGTCAAGGCAGTAATTGATACTGGGGCCGAAGTTTCATGTATATCTGAGAACCTATACAAGGAGCTCGCAGAGGAACAGGATTTTGAGTATTGGCCTACAAAACACCATCGCGATAGTGCCAGCGACTGGAAGAAAGAGTAAAAAAGTAACGATACAGATTTTATTGGTAAGGAAAAGTGAGTGGACAGGAAGTTGGAATCCACATGTATGTTGTACCCAATCTCAATATTGACTGTATCATTGGTGTGGATTGGGATCATACCAACAGATACCATATTGCACTGTGGAACAAGGGTATATGGAATTTACACGGAGGGAAGGAAATGTCGAGCAGAAATTGGAATGCTAAGAAAGAGACTGAAGAGGGATTTACCAGTATCCAATTTAGACTACACTGAACTGGAAGATGACACCGAAGAGGAGGAGGATGCACGATGGGAGAGCGGAAGAAGGCGAGGAAGGAAAGCAACAAGGAAGAAGGAGAATTGATCATCCAGAAGGGGGAGAATTGGTATATGTCCGTGGGATATACAAGAACACTTCGAGAATGTTTTTTCTGACAAACCCGGTCTGGTAAAAGGTTACCAGTTGCCGTTTCAAGGTGAAAGAAGAGAAACCGTTTTCCATAAAGCCGTACCCAATTCCACTGGCGAAAAGGGGACAAAGTGAGGGAAGAATTGGAACGCTCATTGGAAAGTTGGGGAATCATCGAGAGGATCGCAAAGCGAATATGCAAGTCCACTCGTAGTGGTGGACAAAGGCGGACCAGTCCATCAGATTAGTGCTTGATGCAAGAGCACCTAAACAAGATTTTAGTCACGGAGAGAGATCACCTGAGAGAGTGGATGACTTGCTACAAAAATTTCATGGGGTGAAATACTTATCATCTCTTGATCTTACCTCATCCTATTGGCAGATTCCCATTCAGAAAGATTCTAGGAAGTACACAGCATTTAGATTCGAAGGAAGATGTTATCAGTTCAAGGTACTTCCATTTTGAATTGAACAACTCTGTAGCCCATTTCATAAGAGCTCTGGACCAAGTACTTGGTAAAGAGTTGAGGGAGAGAGTACAGGTTTACGTTGACGACATAATTATTGCAACCAGTACGATTGAGGAACACTGGGAGCTGTTGAGAGAAGTCCTGACGGCGATACAGAAGGCGGGAATGACATTGAAGAAGAAGAAATGCATCTTTCTACGGTCACGCTTGAAGTTTCTGGGACATGTGATCACCCCGGAAGGAATTCTGGTGGATGATTCGAGGTTGGAGGCTATTCAGAAGTTTCCTCGACCTACTAACAAAACGCAGCTCAAGAGCTTCTTAGGTTTATGTGGCTTCTACAGGAAGTTTATACCGGAGCAACAGTTAAACAGTCCGAATCTAAGGAAACTGGATCAGAAGAATTCAGTTTGGGAGTGGACAGACGAATGTGAAAAAGACTTCTGTGACATTAAGCAAGCACTGGCCCAAAAGAGGATTCTGTCATACCCCAATTGGGACTTGGACCTTTGTTTGGCCACCGATAGTTCGCATTATGGTTTAGGTGCCGAAATCTTCCAGGAGAAGGAAGTAAAGGGACTGAAGGAACACCATACGATTGCTTTCGCAAGTAGAATGCTCAATGCCCACGAAATGAGATATTGTATAACGGAGAAGGAGGCATTGGCTATTGTCTGGAGTTTTCAGAAATTCCGACATCTCTTTCTAGGGAGAAAAATAATTATCCACACTGACCATAGGGCCCTGTCATTTCTGATGAATTGTAGACTGACTCACGGTAGGTTAACTCGCTGGGCGCTGTTACTCCAAGAGTTCCAATTTGACATCAAATACGTACCAGGGAAGGAAAACTTAGTGGCAGATTGTTTGTCCAGACTCCCTGTTGGAATGCCGGAGGACCGAGGGACCACCCAGTCAATTCAAGAAGCAGCCCTTCATTATCTGGAAGGGGTTCCTCAGGAAGGCAAGGTCGTTAAATGGATGAGAGAAATGGGTGTCCAACAAAGAGAAGATGAAGGATGGAGAGAGGTCATCGAGGCCCTTGAAGAAGGAAGTGACAATCCGATATTGAAGAAACACTACTGCCTTCATAAAGGGATACTGTTCTATAGAAAAGCAGAGGATAAAAAGGAGTGGAAAGTGTGTGTACCGGAACACTGTGTCGATGAGTGGATTAGATATCACCATCTCAGCTATGGACACTATGGAGCGAGTAAATGCTCACTTATAATGAGAGAACATTGTTATTTTGGGAACTTAGAAAGAAGAGTAGCGAAGGTTTTGTCAACTTGTGAAACGTGTCAGAAAGTTAAGGTGGACACCGTATTGAGAATGGGAAGGATGAAAAGTATAATTCCGTCAAGACCTCACGAGTTGATATCAGTTGACTTATATGGACCATTGCCTGCATCCAGGGGAGGAGTCACTACTATTTTTGTTATTATAGATGCCTTTACCAAGTATGTGAAGCTCTATCCAGTCAAGAAAGCATCTACAAAGGTTCTTTTAGGCAAGATACTTACCCAATACTTACCCACGGTGGGGAAGCCGAAGCAGATACTGTCCGATAATGGACCACAATTCTCTAACAAGAAGTGGACAGAAGTACTGGAAGGAGAAGGGATAGAAGTGGTGAAAACCTCATTCTTCCACCCTCAAGGAAATATAGTAGAAAGGGTGATGGGAGAAATCGGGAAGTGGTTTAGAATCTACTGTCAACATAGCCACAAAAGTTGGGCACAGCAGGTAGAAAAGTTTGAAGAGGTGATGAATACTATTCCTCATGGATCAACCAAAGTTACTCCGTTCGAATTGATGTTTCAAGAACCAGTTCCGAGGATTATTACCAAATATGTCAATTTTCCTGACGGGATGACAGTGGATTTCCAACAGAAAATTGAAGAAGTCAAGAAGGTGTTAGTTGAGAAAGCCAAGGCACGGCAAATGAGACATAACAAGAAAGGGAAAGTGACAACATACCAGGCGGGAGACTTAGTGCTCATTCAAACACATTTTAAGTCTTCCGCTATCAACCATGAAATAAAGAAATTCAAGATACTCTACGAGGGGCCATATAGGGTGAGGGAGAGTCCCAGAGAGAACGCCTACACCCTTGAACACCCCAAAGATGGAAAGTTAAAGGGGACGTATAATGTTATATCCCTAAAACCTTTCAAGACGACAGCCCAGGGTGGGGGAAGAGAAGGGAGTGCCTAGGGGTGACGTGCATCCCGAACACCCCATGAAACCCTCCACCTCCCTTTTGTAAATAGTTTAGGTTGTAAATAAGTTTTTTCTGTTTATATGTATCTTAGTTGTTAGGTTGTTTTCAAGTTGACCAACTCATTACTGTACTTCACACGTGTCGGGAGGTCGATGACCTTTATCGCCAACGGGCATTTCTTTTCCTTGTGAACCATAAAACTAATGTAAGAAGCTCGGTGGTGATATTAACCCGGTGGCTAGTGGCCTAGTCGTGCGCTATCTAGGTCCTTGCAGTAGGCCGTCTACAGTGACGAAGTGAGTGGCCCCATAACCAGCGTGTGAATTTCATTTTTTTTCATGTTTTTGTGTGGTGCAGTTTGTGTTAAAGGTTAAGTTTGGGAACGAACAGCTGACTCTATAACAGCAATGAAGGACATTATGCTTTGAAAGGGAACCAGTTGGCTATTTTGTATGTACAACTGTTTGTCTATGATATATGAAATTTGTATTTGCTTCTTAGATGTAGTTGTAACCATGAAAATGTAATTTTTGTTTGAGGAGTACCGACCACCAACTACTTTGTACAAGAGTGTAATTGTTTATGTGAATTTATACCTAGGAGCAGTAAGGTAACAACCCAATCATACCTCGAGTGTTTCTCGGTTTCTGTTTAAATTGTTCACTGTTTGTTCACATTTGTAAACAGAGACCTGGAAGGGGTTGTAACATTACATTGGACTTGCAATCTTTGTATAAATATCGATTATCGATATACCGCGAGGGTCTAACCTCTGTGGCAGAGGAGTAGTCAAGTGTTACGAGTGGCGGGAAGTGTGTGTGTCGACGTGTACGTGTTTTCGGTAGATTCGGAAAGAAATATTCGGGCATATGGATACGTAATACGAGCGTCCGCGACGGGAAATGAATATTGGCTTGACGTCGCTAACGTAAGACAAGCCATATGGTGTGAAAATACAGTGAGACGTTCCTGGAGAACTGTTAATGAGCGGTTGTGAACTGGTAATTGTGGTACAGACATTTAATATGTTGCTGTTTGAAGGAGAGTATCTTGTGATTAAACTTTCCACTCATAAAGAACTTGCAATCTTCGGATAAGTGATAAATAATTCCAGTTGGTGGTCGGAGTACTAATATAAGACACAAATCGTTGGAATAATAAAAAGTTGTTCGACTTAATACTTCCTATGAGTGAGTGTGTCTTGCTTATTACAAATTCCTGTGAACTAGTGAGTTCTTAACATCACAGAGAACTGTAAGTATTATTAGTACGTTCGTCAAACAGCTGGTGGCGACCAAGGTAAAATAATAAAATTACGAAGTACCGATGCTTCCGTGAGGCAGGTCAAAGTGTAGCGTTGTAATAACCTCACTAACTGTTATTAATTAACCCGTAAAAACATTTGAAATTTACAAGATGCGTATGTTAGTATGTAATGTTAGGGTGCGTTATGTTGGAGCTGCGATAAACGATGAGAGCGACGATACTAGCGAAGCGAAGAAAAGTGAAACATTGTCGACAATGGAAGGTTTATACTGGAGCAGCGATGAGAGCGACGCATAGTCGCAGAGCAGCGATGAGAGCGGCGCTAATCGCTGCGAGCATTTTCGTCGCTATTATCGAGGGTGGCTGCGACCGTTTGATCGGTGAAGTTTTTAGTAGGTCCCTTTTGTGGTAATGTAAATACAAAAAATCCCATAACAGATTCGTTCTAGACAATTGTAGGATGAAACGGCCACTAAATATAATAAAACAAACAATTCTAAACGGTTTTTAATTAGTGCGATTTCCGTAAATTTAAACTCATTTTAATGTGTGAACATTACAAACTTAAAATTAAAGTAAAAAAAATAAAAATATTAATACAGCCAAAGAGAAATTGTACATAATTTACTGAAAAAATATTTTTCTATTAAAGTAATTACATTATAAATATCAAATTAAATGCATAATATGTAGAAATTCGATTAATTTATTTCGAATTGTAACAAAACTAGATTTTTTTAAGATGGGGTATTTTTTGCACATTGGTTTGGCCTTCCAATATTGGTGTCAAATTCTTAGGATTTGAAGTGTTAGTTTCTTCGAAAATTCAATACCTTTTCAGTCAATAATATTATGGAGCAAACAAATGGTCTTATTAATATGTCAGTTACGACTACAGAAGTATCTATTGTTATAGCTAAAATTCTCCATTTAGAATAAATAAGGCACATTTGACGGTTCTCATGTTCACGATAACCTAGCATTGAGGGTCATCTGCCTGCATCTAAATATTGTCCATAAAGATCTGATAAATTATTTAAAAATGGATAAGCCTCGTCACCTATAAAAACACGAG